>JAZKJV010009824.1:0-166899 GCA_037367405.1 Ottelia alismoides | reverse complement strand
TCAAAAGCTCGTGACACATTTGAACCTTTTCTTCGTCAGGTAATACTTTAGCTTTTCTCTTGTGCATGATCATGAGATTGGACTACCAGCATGATGCAACTATTTGCTTTTTCCGCCGTCTCCAATTAGTCTATGCTAACTAAATGCAAGTGTTGCTTTCAGTTGGGGATCAGGTTGTTGCACATACTGAAGAGGTTGTTTCCAATCTCTGTCTATTTATTACAGGTAGTGTAACTTGTTAGCTATGTCAAAGAAAATACTAGTGGATTAATGGAAATATACTTTGTTCTTGGTTCACAAATATTTTTTCTCTCTACAGAAAGAAGGTGAGTACATGAGCAATCATGATGTTTTTCTTCGCGGGTTGAAGCCGCCTTCAATAAATTTGCTGAGTCAACTGAACGAACATGTCACGAAAAGTATGTTTGCTGGATCTATTGATTACTTGTATTCACTGTATACTTTATCCATTTTTCCATATTGGTATGGCCTTGTTTTCTTTTAACTTGACGATGTTGAACTCTTCAAGTGTATGCCATTGTTCTCTTGAGAATCATAACCAATAATATAGCCGCAGCCAATCCTTCTGCTCATTATCGTTAGAGTACATATGTCGGTCCTTATTTTGCTTAGAGTTGTTGGTAAGTCTATTTTTATTGTGATTTTTACCATTATACCCTTTAAACCTTCTAACTACTCAACATTTAATTGTTCAGTCTTCACCATACAGATTCTATCAAATAGGGGTCTAATTGAGATGAATGAGGCGAGTTGATCCACTCAAACTCAATAAGAAAACCTTGACTCGAGTAGATCAATAAGTTTCAGATCTTATCGTGTACTCCTCTATCGAAGGGGCATCTTTGGGGATTCTTAGAGATGGGTTGTGACAAGGGGAACCACTAAGTGTAATTTGGAGCTTCAAGGTCTACCATAGAGGGTACCTACTTCTATGATGCTTCGAATTGGGCACTCATCCTTCGTTTTTGATCTCAACCTTCCTCTCGATGATGGTGCATTAGTGGGTTGTCGAGTGCTCTATTGTGAATATGGTGGCTAAGGAGTAATGCAGCCATGCATCGCCCTGATAATCTGCTTATATGTGCATCATTGTATATGGAGATTGTAGGCACGTGGATTGTGTTGAGTGGGTGTGGATGCTTACATTTAGGGTTTGATGCACATTCATTTAAGGAGGTGCTTTGAGGGGGGGGGCACTGTTTCATCTTCAAGTATGTGCACCATTCAAAGTGGTTAAGGTGAGCTTCATATCCACCTCCAGTGTTGTAAAAGTCTCCCGACTGACTCGACTAGTAGGTCCGACTAGTCTAGTCAGTGGGTTGGCCGACCAAGTACCGACTAACTCCGACTAGGTACACTAATCGACTGATTTTTGCTTGGAGATATCATATTCTTTTTAATGTTTTGCTTTTTTATAAGCAAACTTATTATAATATGCTTAATGTTTTATATAAATTCAATTACTTCTTTTATTTTATTATGGCAGTATAAAAATGTACAAAATCTATATATATATGAGTTATATATTTTAAATAATCATAAAATTCAAAGCCGATTAAAGTCCCACTAAATCCGATTAGTTGTTCGACTGCCGATTAATCCTTAGTCAGTGACCCAACCGACCGAGTATCGACTACCAACTTTTGCAACCTTGTCCACCTCCATATCCGATTGATGGTGTTGTGGGGAAGGACTTGAAAGATGGATGTTGCAGGCTTGGTTATTGATGTGGACCCGAATGTTGGTGGCCTAGATGGAAAAGGTTCCTAGTATGGACTCATCTGCTTGAAAACATGTTTGGAAAATCAAAGAACTTGCTTTATTATGCGGGACCTACCCCCCCTCCCACCCTATATAGGAGAAAGGATGGTGGTGAAAGTAGTACATAAGTTGTATCGGACTGAAGTCACTGAACAATGAAGAAAAATAAGAGATGCCTAATTAGCCTTCTTAACACTCTTTCTCGCACCCCAAATGTAGACCCAAATATGAAGAGGTGGAGTCAACTGTAGCGAAGAGTTATGAGGAAAGGGATACTCGAGTTGTATAGCCCGCCCCTATTACTGAGAAAATGTGATGGGTTCATATACCAGTGAGGATATTGCGTATACAAGTAGGTGTGTTTGAAACACCTCAAATATTATCCCACATCCAATACCCATAAAGTGTTTTTGATCCAAAAGATGAGGAAACACTCTAGAGGTGTCCGCCCAAATATGGTAAGTAAAAACTTACAACAACCAAGTCTCAAGAAGATATCTAGCTAGATTAGTCAGATTATCAATATACTACATGTTAGACCAAAAAATTATCTCATTACACGAAAGCCAAATCATCCAGATAGTGGATATAGGATGCAACAATTCCCCATGGATCTGAATTGATTGTCCTTCAATGGGTTTCGAAAATTAAGGTAGGAGGAAGGTCGACCCATCGAATGTCCGCAGCCTGCCAAATCTCGCTCATACATGCATAAGAGTAGAAGAGATGATCCACATCCTCGCTCTCATTCCCACACATGGAGCATGTTACGTCATCCCCCCAAGACAAAGATGGATCTTCTTGCCATGGTAAGTAACCACTCAAGTATGTGGAAGGCATAGGAAAATCTCGATATTCAATCTTAAGAGTCCAAATCAAGATGCAGTCTCTTTCTTCGATTCTTGGATCAAACACAGAATTGGCAGTGAGCACCTTGTAGGACTCCTTAATAAGAAAATATCCACCACACCAAACCCAATGGTCATGGCCCCGAACGGGCTTTGCCCTGCTAGTAATTGCCTCAGACATCTGCAGAAACCCTTCAAAACATTGTTTCGATAAGGAGAGGAGAAACAAATCATCCATTGGTCATCTACCCAGCTGCCGAACAGTCATAAGGACAATCCTCAACTAGCGTAAACAAGCGTGGAAAACACTCGTGAAGAGAGGCCATCATTTGATCAGTTATCCCTCCAGAACAAGGACTCATTTCCCAAAATCGGGTTTGTTGGGAGAAATAATGAGTTGCTTATTCATGAAGTCCTAGGGTTCTCTTATATAGAGGAGAGACCCGTTGGCAAAACTACATAAAGGAACGGAAAGAATAGAAAATACATAAACGAAACATAAGATAAATTGTATCTCAACACTCCCCCTCAAGCTGGCATAGATATCAATCATGCTCTGCTTGGAGCAACATCTTTGGTAAGGCCCTTTAGCTAGGCCCTTCGTAAGAAGATATGTTGTCTGATCTCCTGAGCTAACATGCATAGTGAAAATGAGACCCTTCTGTATCATGTCTGGAGTGTAGTGACAATCCACCTCGATGTGCTTGGTCCTCTCATGGAAGGCTGGGTTGTTTGCAATGAAGAGGCACCTCAACAGTCTGACTAGTAAGAACAGATCTGACCCACGTCATCTCTGTACTAGCTTGCACCGTGGCCCTGTATTCTGATTTTGCACTAGATCTGACAACCACAGTCTGCTTCGCGCTTTTTCATGACACCAAGGAACTTCCTATGAACACTACAAAGCCAGAAGTAGACTTCCTACGAGCAGGGTTGATGGGGAAGACCTACGAGTTGGATGATGGGGAAGACCTGCGAGCATGGTGGACAGAGCGAGACCTGCGAGTATATACACATGGTAAAAACCGAGTCACGGTGGGTGGCGTCCCACGGGCTGCCACAGGAGCAGTGTAGGTATTGGAGGTGATGGTTGAGGCGACGACGATGGTGGTGGTGAAGGAGGTGATGGAGGTTGTAGAGAAGGTGTAAGAGGTGGTAGAGCTGTAGCTAGGTGGTGGTATGTAGACCTTCTTATCAGAGTCAGATGGGACCATTCTGTCTCCTGCAAGATAGACATACATAACAGACTCAAAGAATGTAACATCAACACTCACAAAGTATTTTCGCCGAAGCGGATCAAAGATACGGTGCCCTTTCTGAGTGCGAGAGTAGCCAACAAAGACACACTTGATAGCCCTGGGGAACTTGACAAGACCATGCAAAAGCTTGTGAACAAAGGCCACAGATCCAAATACGTGGAGTGTAAGGGAGAACAGATCCTTCTCGAGAAACACAATCGATAAAGGAACATTTTCTCCTAAACCAGAAGAAGGCGTATGGTTCACTAAGTAGCAGGCAATGAGAACCGCATCACCCCAATAAGACATGAGGCATGACCGGAATCAGAAGGGTTCTGGTCACATCGAGTAAATGACGATGTTTGCGCTCGGCAACACTGTTATGTTGAGATGTATAAGCAAACGAGGTCTGGTGTACAATGCCAAGAGACATGAGAAACTCGGATAGATGTAAAGGAATTATCGGAATGCAAATACTCGATAGTAGCAGAAAACAAGGCCTTAAATGTCGATTTCAATCGCCATTTCGGTGACCGATCGAAACGGAATTTCGGTCGAATTCGATCGAAATTTTGATCATTTCGATCATCTTTGAACTAGGGCCCTCATATTTCGGTCATTTCGGTCGAATTTCGATTTCAACAGGATATCAATATTCGACAGAAATTCGATCGAATTTCGCAGAAATTTGAGGCCATGGCAGAAAAACATTTTTTATCTCATGAATAAATGATTTAATGACAGACTTAACATCGGAATTATTCTTTAACAAGAAAATCTAGATTAGTCATCTACAACAACCAGATAAAACGATGTCCCTGGTGATCATGGACACGACTCGGATTCCAAATATCTAAGTAAAGGAGCTCAAACACCTGAGAACTGCTCCAACTCTGACGAGATGGAAATGGAGAACGGTGATACTTCCCAAGCTGGTAAGCTCGCATTGGAAGGAAGATCACATGGAGCCTCGGTGGCTATGACGACATGCGAGGAGCGTGGGGGCGCATGCGGAGGCTGGTGGGTGGGGGTTAGGGCATCAATGGGGTACTCGAACTCTGATTTACGATCGTTGCTCTGATACCATGTTTGGAGAAAATAATGAGTTGCTTATTCATGAAGCCCTAGAGTTCTCTTATATAGAGGAGAGACATTTTGGGAAAATTACATAAAAGAATGGAAAGAATAGAAAATACATAAAAAAAACGTAAGATAAATAGTATCTCAATAGGATCATATGGGCAAATCTTGGATGACCAAGCAAATCACCTAGAAAGTAGAGATGTGTTGTGAAGACTCGGTAATGTTTGGTTAAGCATGGATACCATAGATGTCGTGAAGAAGACCGCAGGGAATATCCTCACCCTCACCCTACATGCGGGTCACCCACTTGAGTTGGAGATCCTTATCTATCATCAGAATAAGTAGGGGGCCATCACTCGATTAGTTACCCTTCAGAACAAGATCTCCCCATTGCCTACAACTGCTAGCATATGAGTGGGAAACTCCTGGATGATCGAGCAAATCCCTTTCCATAAAGCAGAGGAGAGGCGTTATGAAGACTCAGTAATGGTCGGGTGAGTTCAAATACCATAGATGTCCCGCAGAAGATGCATGGAAAATTATGGCCATTACCCCACAAATGGGCCACCCACTTGAGCAGGAGAGCCTTATTCATCTCCTCTAGCTGGAGGACCCATGACCTATCTGATACTGTGGAGTGGTGATCAACTCCCAGTTGAGTAAGTGTAATCCTCTCTACTTCCCATTGGAAGGGCTTCAAAGAACTTGTGTAAACAAACCTCCATGCAATACCTAGTTTCAGGATAGCATACGTTCTCTAAGAGGAAACTCAGTTCATACTCCAACTCTTCAGTTCCCACTTACTCGCACGACATAAGAAGCAACGTCCTCAATAGGCGATTGTCAGAGTTTGCGTTGAGTTCATATTGTCCGTAGTGTTTCTATTACGTGTGAGTGCTTTCTTTCTATCTCGGGGGGGGGGGGGGGTTTAAAAGTATGCTTCCATACGTGGGTAATTGGATTCCTATAGTGTCCAATTACCACATGCACTATGAAAGTCTCACATCATTTATTAGTGGGACTTGGTCATTATGATGGCACTATATAAGAAGTCCCTAACACCTTCGGTATTCATTGAGAGAGATCAATAGAAACATCAACCCTTTGAGTTGGTTCTCCCGTAGTTTCATTCCGCTTGTTATGTTGTAAGATTCCACGTAAAATCTCGGTGTTATTCATTGTTATTTATTCTTTATTTATGGTTACACTTGTGTATTATCGTTTTCTACAGAAGGCATCATCGTATCAATTTTCCCAATCATCAAAGTCATAGCAATAATTCTTTATGTGAGTTGTATTTTGAAATTTATGGTCTCAGTTGTGTTCCGGATCACTAGGGGCATCATTTCTATCTTTTCTTTGTTGATTTTTCCCGACTTTCTTGGTTCTTTCTATTGAAAAATAAGTCCGAGGTTGGTTATTTATTCAACCAATAATTTTTGTCGTATATGTTATGTATCTTTGCTTTGACAATGCTTTGTGTACTGTTTAGTTGTCTCATTTCTTCAAGTCTCTTTGGATTCTCCATTAAATTGTTTGTGTTTATGCTTCCCAGCAGAACGGTGTTGTCGAGCGCTAATAGTGTCTTCTCTTAGAGTTTATTAGGACTCTCCTGATACAGAGTCATGCGCTCGAGTCTTACTAGGGAAATGTTGTCCTCGTATTTGCTACCTCATCAACCATATGTCGTACTCCGTGTTAAGAGAAAAGGTTCCTTTTTCAATTGTATTTATCGAAAAGTGCCTCTTCTCTTTACCATCTCGCATCTTTCATTTGTGTAGCCCTTGTCCATTACCTGACTCTAGTTGTGACAAGCTCTCCTCCTAGATCTATCAAATGTACCTTTTTTGGTTATTCCAAGACTCTAAAAGGGTATTAACACTTTGATCATGTTAAACGAAAAGAACTATGTCTGTACACACGTCACTTTCTTTGAGTCGTTTATGTATTTTTATCCTACAGGTGATAGATGATGAGAAGGTTAACATTCCACCTTCTCCTTAGAACTCGGCCCCTACCACACCTCTTATGTTTCAAACTTGATGTGAAGGAAGAAATGGATGCACTCCAGCCACACGGCACATGAAGCTTGGTTACTGGCCCAACATGAGCTTCTGAGGTTGGCTACAAGTGGGTCTTTATACACCTTCTCTCATTTGTGATGCCCCTCCACTCTATAGATCCTCCTTTCTGTTTTTGTGATACAAGAATGATCGCAATCCCAACTTGATGTCAAGAATGCCTTTTTATATGCCGATATGTAAGAGGAAATTTATATGCTGGGTTCTCTACTAAAGGAGAGTATCAGAAGATATGCAGACTTTATACGGCTATTTATGGCCCTAAGCAAAGTCCCAGAGCATGTTTCTAGAAGCTCTCAACTCCGATAGGGTAATGTGGCTTTAAGAGATCAAACGCTTATCACTCACTTTTTATATACAGGTCATCATGAGGTATTGTCGGTCATTGTGTTTTATGTTGTTGACATTATTATACACATGGGATCATCGATGCTAAGGCATTCCTCGAATAAATAATTTATCACCAATGATCTTGGAGAATTACGATATTTCTCGGGCTTGAATTTACCAAGAATCAGATAGGACTTCTGATGACTTGGAGGAAGTCCGTCATTGACCTCCTAAAGATTGAAATGACAAACTGCAGACATGCCACTACTCCTATGGATTTTAGCATAAATCTCTATAATGATTGTAGAAAACGATAGTGCGGAAACGTGATTCAGAGTTAAGAAATATATGATGTGGAAAAACATCGAGATTTTACGTGGAACCCTACTCTATAAGGAGCGAGATGAAATCGCGGGAGAAGGTCTCACAAAGATTGGGTATTCTTTATTGCTTTCTCTGTCAAATGTTACTGGTTGTGTGTGGCTTCTTATATAGCCCCACCAATAAGATAAAGTCACACTTACATATGATGTTGGACTAAACTTATGGATGTGGTAATTGGACCCTGGAGGGATCCAATTACCGTTCTCTGTATGATGCATACTTTAGCACTCCTTCTCAAGCTGAAGCATGCAATACTATGGACAAATATAAAGAAATTGCTCACTCACAATACAAGATACTAAGGATTATATCAACTTAACACAAACTCTGTTGGTTGCCTATTAAGAACGTTGCTTTTCATGTCGTGTTGTTGATCATGAACTGAAGGGCTAGAATGTGAACTGAACCGGGTCTCTTGTCGGAGAACATGTTTTCTGTACTGTGTTTGTCAAAGTCACTGAAACTGGAATGAGGAGAACTTTGGCATGTAACTATACCATCTCTCGAAAGGACCAAACAACGAACGTCGCTAATTATCTATACGTAGATCTCTGAAGATAGGCTTTCTCTCATTGAAACCTCAAAGTGTATTCTCTGTCATAGGAACCTCAGAAGGATCTCGTACTGGAGTTCACGAACACTAGAGACTGGAGTCTGAAAAAATATCTTTTTGTCGAAGAACTCGGTCTCTCTCACATTGGCTCAAAGAATGGGATCTCTACTATGGAGTCCCTATGAATCCACATGAAAATCTTGAGTCCATGCTAGCTCAAAGAATGGGATCTCTACTCTTGAGTTCCTATGGATCACATGAAAACTTTGAGTCCAAATCAAGATGGGACCTCTTACATAGATCGCACATATTTGCGCCTCAAACTATATGACACTAAAACATTCTATAGAGTCTAAGTATGATAATTTGGATGTAGAGTTTGAATCTGAATGCTCTACACATACCCCCCTTTCTCCCATACTGGTCAGAATAAATGACGTTGATCAAATTGAGAGAAGACATGAAATGAGGAAAACAAATAACAATCTCAAATATTATTTTTTCGCCCATTTCCTTTTTTACAACCGTCTCCTTACTCCTTTTAAAATATTTTTTTTTTGCATACGACTTCTCTCTTCCCCTTTTTTATACGCGCTTTCTCCCAAAAGAAATCTTTTCTCTTTTTTTTTAAATCACGACAAAATTGAGCCCAATACTTCTCAACCCCTTTTTTCTCTAAATGGGCTTTCTTTCCTAGTCCTTTTTTTTTTCTAAAAAACGCACGAGCAGCGGTGATTGTCCCTCTTTGGGGGCCAAGCACCTATTAGGGGACCCTATTTAGGAAGAGTATCGGGCCCCATTGTTCACCCTCTAAATATCGAATATGGTTCCCCGTTGGTGGGAACCCAATCTATGACGTCATCGCCCTTTAGGGCCTGTTTGGTTGCCCTGGTACCCAAGATACCCCAGCATACCCTCAGCTCCACCCCTGCATTTATTGGGTAGGATTACTTGTATGGATCTACAATTTCTTTGGTAGATTATTTTCAACCATGTTCAAATAAAAAAATAACATAAAACATATTGTGATCAGTAAAAAAAAGTAATATAACTCATAATCAATATCACATCACCATTTATCCATCCAACCATCCCAACCATCAACCTGCTACTATTCAGGGCAGGATACCCCAACCCAACCCAACCCAACCCAGTTACCAAACAGGAGATGATGCCTTGAGCGATGAAGTCGAGTAGCGAGAGGGTTTTGATGTCGCCAGGGGATGTGCCATTGGGAAGGATCGCGATATATACCGCCGCCATCGCTAGCCGCCTGGAGCTACTGCTGGAGAGAATCAACACCATTGATTGGAGTCGCCGCCTCTAGGGATTTGTGGAGAGACATTATGAAGGGGGCTCGTTCCCTCATGGACATGTCGTCTTTTTGGAAGGGCAGCACGAAGTATCGCGGTTGCTGCTTCTATCGAGGGATTTCCTGATCTCATCTGAGACTGAAGCAGAGGAGATGCTTCAGAGGCTGCGATGGAGGTGTCACATGTATGAAGGATGAGTTTCCCGCGTGAGGAGTTTTTTTTGAAGCTTTGAAGAGGGTGGAGACACTCGACGGTGTTCACCCCAATGTATTAGAAAGAAGAAAAGAGAAGTTACAGAGAAAAGGGAAATAGAAAAAAAGAGGCCAAAAACTAAGTACAATAAAGCCGGCCTTCCCAAAGGCAAAGCCACCCCCAAAACCACCATAAAAGTCTACTCGTGGGACTAATCCTCCAGTAGCCGCATTGCACGAATAATGATGTTTTCCCTGTAGAAGCGTTGAGCCGAAAATATCACCTCGTTCCTCCCCAGCCAAATACTCCCACAGCCTTGCGATTGGTTCAAGAATAAGCTTCCTCTCCCTCCCCCGTGAAATAAACAAGCTCTCACACACGGCAGGAAAGGAGACCGCGTTAAGCCAAGGAATATCAGCCCAAAGAGAGCGGACATGTGGGCAATCGAAGAATAAATGTGATATTGTTTCCCGCTCCACAACACAAAGACCGCACATCGAAGTGACATTCGGGAAGATGGCTGCACATCGATCACGAGTCAAAAGCCGGCCACGACGCAGAAGCCATAAGAACATACCAATGCGCTCAGGAAGTTTTAAGCCCCAAAGGAATCTACATTCTGCGCACCAATATATCGTCATCAGCGTTCAGGGACGGAGTGAGAGCAAAATACGCCTTCCGCGAGGAGAAAGACCCGTCCTTCCAGGGCCCAATGGTCACGCCCAGCAGCCGGCCAAGGAGCATCAATAAGCTGTGCCATCAACGAAAGAAAATCATCCAACCTAAAATCCGAGAGGGTCGCTGCAATCCTAGGACACCAGCAACCATTCTCCCAGCAAGCGGCGACTGTGGCCTCCTTGTTCTCGACCAAAACAAAGATCGCGGATACATGAAGTTGAACGCACCCCTTCTGGCCCAATCATCAGTCCAGAATCGGAAGGAGCTCCCGTTGCCCAACCCCGGCACAAAGAGATTGCGATTTTGTCCAAAGACAGTCGTCACACCACGCCTAAACGGAGTTAGGGAAGAAATTGAGTTGTCCCTAAAGCCGCCAAGGAAATGCCCGCCCAGCAAATTCCGCAAGACATTAATCATAAAGTTCTCCTCTTTACCCCATACACGAGCAACCCATTTTAGCAGAAGAGCTTCGTTAACCACCTCGAGCTACCTGACCCCCAAGCCCCCCAACCGCTTTGGTCGAGTGACTACCTCCCACCCCACCAGATGTACCCCCTTTCTCCCAGCACCCTTGTGTCCCCAGAGGAACCCCCGCAAAACACCTCTCCAGCCTCAGGCGAATCCCTTTGGGCATACCACGGACCGATAAGAAATAGATGGGAATAGAGGAGAGAACCGATTTAAGGAGCACCAACCGCCCGCCCCTGGAAAGCAGAACCGCGCGTCAGCCCGCAAGACGAGCCTCCATCTTTTCCACCAGTACCTTCCAATCGCGCAGACGAGAGCGGCCAACAGAACGCGGGAGGCCAAGGTAGTCAAACGGGAGAGACGTAGGGTTGGACCCCAGGAGAAGAGCACAATCCAGAACCTCATCCTGTGGCATTCCAAAAGGAACCACTTTAGACTTCGAGGCATTAATCGCTAGACCCGAGGCTTCACTAAAAAGCTGCACAGTCATGGCCATCCCGGCCACCTCATCGGGACCCCCTTCAACAAAGCATAAAGTGTCGTTAGCGAACTGAATAGAAGGGACATGGAACTCCCCAATATAGCAACCCCGAGTCAAACCAGCCGCAGCCATCCCCTCAATCATACGCGGCAGGACATCCGCTGCCAACACGAAGAGAAGAGGAGCGAGAGGGCACCCCTGCCGCACCCCCCGATGGGGCTGGAAAAAACCCCCCACAGGGCATCCGTTCAACATAACGGAAAAAGAGGCCGTGGATACACACCGACGCATCCACGAAATCTACGCTGCCGGAAAGCCCCGCTGCCACAGAACGAACCACAGAAATCTCCAATCAAGGCAATCATACGCCTTGGCAAAGTCAATCTTCCACAAAATCCCCTTAGCGTTTGACCTCCGCCACGCCGCAACGATCTCCGAGGCCGCAACATAGCAATCAGAAATATGACGTCTACGGATGAAGGCCGCCTGTGTCGGCGAGACAAGCGACGCCAGAAGTGGAGCAAGCCTCCTAGCTAAGGCCTTGGCGATGATAAGATATATCCCATTGGAAATAGAGATCGGGCGAAAGTCCTCAATGCGATTAGCCGGATGAGCCTTGGGTATCAACACGATGAGGGCCTTGTTTATTTTGTTGAAACCACTGTTAACGATAGAAAATTCGTGCGCCACCTCCAAGACATCGCCAGCCACCACATCCCAAAAATCGCGGTAGAAGGCCGCGGAAAACCCATCAGGTCCCGGCGCGTCATCGTCATTAAGATCCCACACCGCATCTTTAAGCTTCGCTAAAGAGAAAGGCCTCACCAAGACCGTGGCTTCTGAGTCAGAAATTGAAGGAGCCCCTTGCCCCATCCACCGCCAGCGTCGGGGCGATCCAAATATAGATCGGATGGAATTGAAGCGTCGACGACCACTTGCCACCCTGTGGAAGAAGGCGGTGTTAGCATCCCCCTCCTTAATCCATCTCAAACGAGAGCGCTATCGCCATTCGGTTGTTCGCTTTTTGTCCTCGACCTTAACAACATTAAGAGCCGTGGCACGCTCCAGCAGTTCCGCCGAAGACAAATCGCGGTCATTCTCGACACGGTCCAACCGCATAATAGTAGTCTCCGCCGCATCTCTGGCCGCCACACGGGCAAGGCGCGTCACCTTCTTGAAAGAGGCCAACATCCTCCGCAAGGAGGCAAGTTTTTGATCCAAACGAGAAGCAGCAGATCTCGCACAAGGAATCTGGTGCCAATGATCTCTCACCATATATTTAAACCCGGGCTCCAAAAGCCAACTCCTTTCATAGCGGAATAGACCTCGAGGATGAAGCTCTTCCCCAGATTCCC
This sequence comes from Ottelia alismoides, assembly GCA_037367405.1. NCBI lineage: Eukaryota > Viridiplantae > Streptophyta > Magnoliopsida > Alismatales > Hydrocharitaceae > Ottelia > Ottelia alismoides. Next base: position 154,113 of record JAZKJV010009824.1, on the reverse strand, counting down.
AATAATTGGATTATGATCGGAAAACGATCGCGGTCGAGAAGCCACCCAGCACAGCGGGAAAAGCTCCATGATCTTACCATTCGCCAAGAACCTGTCTATTCTCGAGCGGGACGTGTTATTTCGCCAAGTGTAGGAGATATCACAGGGCACGAGCCCCTCCAAAGCCAAATCCGACAAGAGCGCGATAAAATCCTCCGAGCCGGGGTCCCGCCCCCCACGGCCACGTGGGCGATCCGAGGAGAGAGTAGTAACATTGAAGTCCCCTCCCAAAAGCCAAGGCATGTCCGCAAAATCAGAGGCCAATTCCCTCAAATCCATCCAAGGGTCCCTTCGCAGCAAGTGACAAGTAGGAGCATAAATGTGAACCCCCAAGGATCCGGGTACCCGTTTACGACACAATTCGCCGAAATTCCTTTTATGACATCGCATTATAAGCATAATCTTATGGGGAAATTTTTCGCAATGAATATATTTGCAAGTGACATTCGACATTGACATTCACAACCACAAGTTAATAGAGAAAATTGGCACCAAAATCTTATTTCATAAATTTCCATATGATTTTACAACATGTACAAGCATATTCCATGTTACAACATATATCCCAAAATGTGACAAAAGAGATAGCATTTACATCATCATCATCTGAACAAAAACTAAGACAAGGTAAATCATACCGTCGGGTGTACACTATATCTCCTGGAAGCATGTATATACTGAGCGGCTACTAAACTGCAGGCTGTTTGCCTGCCACACACAATAGGAAGAAAAGGCGTCAGCGGTTGCTGGTACCTCCCAAAAACTGATATAAAATAACGGGCATTTATTATTTACAAAAGAAACAAGCAGAAAGGCGAGAGCAACTCAAATTAAGATTAAATTCTACTTGCAAATGAAAACGGTTTTTCAGGTTATTTGTAAGCATCTCAAATGTTCATAATGCATTTCTAATGACTTTCCCCTGAACCCGGCATTTCCCATATGTAACATATTTCTATAGCAGTTGCGTAATCATGAGTGTATGAATGGGAATGCATATATCATTTCCCTTAGAGATCATGTTGGTTAGTGAAAAATGGAAAAGTTGAGATTGTAGAGATCTATTGATTTATTTAAATTCTTGGGTAGAGAGAATGGTCTTTTGATCTTAACTTCTCAATTCCTCAACTTCAATGTTTCAGATATAACTCCAGATGTTGTAGATGTAGATATGGATGATCTAGATATAGAATCGCCAGTCTGTTGGCGAAGTAACTCAAGCGGTGAAGAAGCCTGCAAATGGCTCTTCCGTCTCGCCCTCTAATTGGAAGTGCGGTCCAATAGAGGGATAGGTCTATTCTCCAACTACGCCACTGAGACGGGTGAGAGTGACTCCCTAGAAAAGTCGCTCTAGAAAAACAGCCCGACTAGTATGGGCAACCGAGCTCGTACGTAAAGCTGCTGAAAAACCAGGATCCCCCGCCTGGGCATCCTAAAAGTCAGGGTCAGCGGAACCGGTCTAAAGTCGGGATCCCAACGAGGCGTAAAAACACTGCGAGCTCGCGTAAAACCGAAAAGGGACTGGGATCCTAGACCCGCGCACTTGGCGGCCGCTGCCCAATCTGGGCTTCCTATCTTCCGCCCAGTTGAGGGTCACCGCGCCCTCGCACGGTCAGGTGTAAAAGGTCATCATGACCGGCACTCTTTAATTGTCATTACTGATTAACCAACATAACCTATTACTCAAATCTCCATGATCATATTTGAATAATGATGTATGCCCCTTCCTCTCCTTCTTTTTTTTTTTTTTTTTTTTTATTAAAAATTCCACTAATGTGATATAAATCTCAACATCCACTTAGATTCCCGTCAAGCCTTAAGGGTAAGTAGAGTCCAACTTATGAAATGAAGGGTCTATCCGAAAGATATCATGTACTTAATCAGATATTCAAATTTCGTTCTAATGAGTATACCCGTGATAATGATGTCATAACCAGCATACCGACCTCTTAAATTTACTAAGCAAATATTTAATCATTATAAAGTTTGTGCCATATTCTTGTGCCAATATTACAAGTATCAAGGATATTTAGGAAAAGGAACTAACAAGTGATGTATCAACAAAAAGGTCAATTTCAATATTCATCAGAACACCCTTGATCTATTTGGAACTCGTATCATGTTTTCGTGTTGAAAATTTCCATGAACTGCAATTTATATCTCTACTTTAAGTGTGGTCGTTCTAATGGGCAATAGTATAGTTTAGAACTATAAGAATGAGATATATGGGGCTGCAATAATAACTGTTAATTCGAGAATATACGGTAAAAGGAATAAGATTTATTAGTGATAAAAATTGGTAAGCCGATTCAAATCTAGACCTTTATAAAAGCACATGCTCATTGTTATTATTTTATTATTATTATTTTGAAGTCTATATACGATGTTTGTTTAGTGATTCAGTCCAAAGCATGTGGTAAGCAAGCCACTAAATCCAATAAAGTTGAAGCCATTCTGGCTTTGCAACTTTCTATTACGGAAAGACAAAAAGACGATGATTTATCCAACAAAATAATTCAGATAAAACTGCATTAAGAGGTCTGTATGTGTAGATAGAAGTTTTAACTATAAGTCTCTATTGTGAAATCAAAATGAAATATCTAGAATGACAACAAAAGGAATCATACTTTATAATGAGCTCTAAGTATAGTACTTATAATGATATTAACTTATCTTATAGAAATTCAGATTTGCTTCCAGACTTATAGGAAACTCAGATGTGTTCCCCGAACATTATATACATAATACTGCAAAACTTAGACAGTATAATCAAATAATTTTGGTGAGGAACATGTCACTGGTCATATAGTTATTTTCTTTCGTAAATCTACAAAGCAAAGATGCTTACAATCAAGTTTTTAAAAAAATACATTGGTTCCAATGGTATATCACATTAATAGTAATTTTGTTTCCAGTTACGGCATATTTGATACTGCAAGCAGCAATCCTATCTGAAATTAAGGAATAACATAGGGCTGGAACCAGAAACAGAATCAAGTCAATAATAGATTTAGATAAGATGTTGTCCTGATTTCTCAAAAATATTGTGTCATGTCAAGAGATTTAGGGATTTATATTCGGATAACAACTGTTATACAAGGGGAGCAACAAGAGGAAAAACAAATTTTGCACAAAAGTTCAATCATAGCATGCATGGCAGCAAGAGGGAAGGGAAGGGAAATGTACCTATTTGGATCTTCTGTTCTTGAGGATTATGTTGCATGTAGGTGGTTGATTTCCAGGAGTAGGAAGCAATAGCTCCTTTGGTTGCATATGGGGGCAGCAGCTCCAGCAGTTGCTGCTCTTGAAGCAGCAAAATAGAAGGAGAGGATGACTGTAGCAGCAGTCCAAGGGAAGAAACCTGGAGCCCTCAACAGTAGCAAACGAGAAAGAAGAGAATGGCTCTGCTGTGCAGCAACGATTTTAGCAGAAAGGTGCTCTCACGGCTGGGGTTTTGAGAGAATGAAAGGGGTTTTATGGTGATATAAATAAGGAGGGAAAGGAGCCTCCTTACTTGACATGTGGAATATTTTTGGAAGCCAAGTGTGCATGGTATACAGTGTGCTGTCTCTGTTGTTTTTTTAAATTAAATAAAATTTATTATATATATATTTATACACGGCAGTGTCGGCTAAGCAGAAATCCAAAATTTTTAATTTTATTTGTTTTCTATAACAGTAGCATATTGCTACTGTACAGAATCCAAATATTTTTTTTTATTTTGTTAATTTTTTTTTTCTACGTACAGACTGTGTTCTGTAGCCGAGATTGATTTGTTTTATTATTATTTTTAACAAAACTTTCCTCGTTTAAGAAAAACTTAAAGTTGACCGTATTCACGTCACGGGTCTCGGATTTCGACGCGAAATATCTTGAATTGATCGTATCGGGATGACGATCAATTTGAGTATAATGTTGATATACTTTTGACCGAGTTTGGATGTCCGAGATTTTCGAGATACGGTTTCAGTTTGGTGTTAAATTTTACGAATTAAAAATATCAAACGACCTCCGATTGACGAACGGTCGATTCCTTTGGTCTTGTGTCGTCGAGTCGGATCTAATGACGGTCTTGGTTCGTTTTGCGGTTTCCGAATTTGCGTCGCGGCTTTTCGCGGCACACATTACGAAACGACCGATTTTTGATCGATTTCACCCGAACCACTTTTGATTCACTATCAATTGGTCGTTTTAGGTTGGTTCGTATTGACCGACAATGTTTTTGGGTTCGTTAGACCCAAAATCGGACGACTTCGGGTTTGATTGGAAACCGGATGTTACAAATATAAAAACCTCAAAGGGAGTCTCGTCCTCGAGACTCGAGTTAAGGCTATTAGGTGACTTGTTTGAATTTCATATGTCCATAAAAACCTCAAAGGGTTTTGAACCCATAAAAACCTCAAAGGGAAAACAAGCCATATATTTATAATGTGTCTAATTACAAAAGCTTGTTTTGACGATTACATCAAAATAGCTGCGGGTATCGTGCCCGCATGTCGGCTTCAGTCTCCCACGTCGCTTCTTTGATGCCGTGTCGGTGCCACAAAACCTTGACCAATGAAATCTCCTTGCTGCGAAGCTTCTTCACAGCACGGTCAAGTATCTGGACAGGCTTCTCCTCATAGGTCAGATCCGGCTCTACATCGAGATTCTCGTAACTGATGATGTGGCGAGGGTCATGGACATACTTCCTCAGATTGGATATGTGGAAAACATCATGTATAGCTGAAAGATGTGGAGGAAGAGCTACTCGGTATGCCACTTTCCCCACTCTAGCCAGAATCTCAAAAGGTCCAACATATCGTGGCGCCAACTTGCCACGAACACCGAATCTCTGCACTCCCTTCATGGGAGATACTCGCAAAAACACCCAATCTCCAACCTATAATTTATAGGATTGTCATTAGTATGGGATTAAGTTGAACACATATATATCAAATTGAGTGGATGAGGAGAAAATAATTAGATTACCTGAAACTCTAAGTCTCTCCTCCGACGATCCGCATAGCTCTTCTGGCGGCTTTGTGCCGTCAAAAGCCTCTGCCTCACAAGATCAACAGCTCTCGCAGTCTCTTGCAAGAGATCCACGGAATATAAAGCATGATCACCTACCTCACGCCAACTGAGAGGTGTGAGGCATCTCCGCCCGTATAGGGCCTCGAATGGTGCCATGCCAATACTGGAGTGATAGCTGTTGTTATACGTGAATTCCACCAAAGGCAAATGGTCCTTCCAGGACCCTTTCCACTCCAAAGTGCATGCGCGAAGTAGATCCTCAAGTGTCTGAATGGTGCGCTCACTCTGCCCGTCTGTCTGCGGATGATAAGCAGAACTCATCTTCAGCTCTGTCTGTAGTGCTGACATGAACTGATGCCAATAATGAGATGTAAATCTCGAATCTCTGTCAGACACCACTTCTCGTGGTATACCATGCAGCCTGATAACGTTCTGCACATAAAGCTTGGCCAATCTGGATGGAGTGTAAGTCGTGTGGATAGGTATGAAGTGGGCTGACTTGGTCAACCTATCAACAACGACCCATATAGAATCATGGCCACCTGGTGTCTTCGGCAGACCCGTGACAAAATCCATAGAAATGCTCTCCCACTTCCACTCAGGAATGGGGAGAGACTGCAGTAATCCTGGTGGTCTCCTATGCTCGGCCTTGACCATCTGACAGGTCATGCATCTGCTAACATGTAGCGCCACATCGCGCTTCATCCCATCCCACCAGAAATGTCGACGCAGATCACGGTACATCTTCGTACTGCCTGGATGGATAGATAACCGTGAACTGTGTGCCTCATCGAGAATGTCTCTGCGAAGCTGCTCATCTTTGGGTACAACGACCCGTCCCGCCTTCCATAAAATAGACTCCATCACAACAAAGTCGTCAAATTCGTCCTTGACGGCGCGCATGTATCTATCATGAATCCAAGGATCGGTCTTCTGGCCCTCAACAATACGATCCCAAAGACTGCTGTATCGTGGAGGTACTGCGGTAGAAATGGATGCGCTCTCCTGAGGATGCCAATCACTCAAAGCTGCAAGTGTATCCCACGTATATAGCCAGTTCGCCGTACCCTCTGCATGTGCTCTCCTGCTAAGTGCATCAGCCACCACGTTTCCCTTACCGGGATGGTAAGAGATCGTGCAATCATAGTCCTTCAGCAATTCGAGCCATCTGCGCTGCCTCATGTTCAGCTCCTTCTGATCAAAGATGTACTTCAGACTCTTGTGGTCTGTGAAAATCTCGAAGTTCACCCCATATAGATAGTGGCGCCAGATCTTCAAAGCGAAGACAACTGCTGCCAACTCCAAGTCATGTGTGGGGTAGTTCCGCTCGTGCGGTCTCAACTGTCGTGATGCGTAAGCAATCACCTGTCCTCTCTGCATCAACACTGCTCCGAGACCTTCTCCAGATGCATCCGTGTAGACTGCATAGTCCTGAGTGCCTGAAGGAAGAGCAAGAATAGGCGCTGTGGTCAACCTCTCCTTCAGTGTCTGGAAGGCCTGCTCACATGAATCGTCCCAAATGAATGGAACTCCCTTCTGCGTCAATCGTGTCAATGGACGGACGATGCGTGAAAATCCGCTGACAAAGCGTCTGTAATAGCCCGCTAATCCGAGGAAGCTCCGAATCTGAGTGACTGTCTTGGGCTGCTCCCAAGACATAACTGCATCAATCTTCGCGGGATCAACCGCAATGCCTGCTCCAGAAATGATATGCCCGAGAAATGAGACCTGGGATAACCAGAACTCACACTTGCTCAACTTGGCATATAGCTTGTGCTCTCGTAATGTGTCTAAGACGATCCGCAGATTATTAGCATGATCCTCTTCATTCCGTGAATAGATGAGCACATCATCGATGAACACCACTACAAACTTGTCCAAGTATGGACGGAAGGTACGGTTCATCATATCTATGAAAGCCGCAGGTGCATTGGTGAGCCCAAACGGCATCACCACAAACTCGTAGTGTCCATAGCGAGTCCTGAAGGCTGTCTTCGGAATATCCGACTCGCGAATCCTCAGCTGATGGTAGCCTGAGCGAAGATCGATCTTCGAGAAAACCGAAGATCCCTGGAGCTGGTCAAACAAATCATCGATGCGCGGCAAAGGATAACGGTTTTTCACCGTTCTCTTGTTCAGCTGCCTGTAATCGATGCATAGTCTCATGGATCCATCCTTCTTCTTGACAAATAGAACCGGAGCACCCCAAGGTGAAGTGCTCGGCCTCACGAATCCCAAGTCAAGCAACTCCTGCAACTGCACCTTCAGCTCCCTCAACTCGGCTGGTGCCATGCGATATGGTGCCATCGAGATCGGCTGTGCATCTGGCAACAATGTGATCTCGAACTCAATCTCTCTCTCAGGAGGTAGCCCTGGTAGCTCATCAGGAAATACGTCAGGGTATTCTGAGACTACTCGGATGTCCTGTATCATCGGCTCCTGATCAGACACCTCTCGAACAAAAGCAAGGTAAGAATCACAACCCTGATCAACAAGTCGCTGGGCTCGCAACACTGAAATGTACTCCATGGTGGAGTCATGTGTAGTACCCTCAAAGGTGAACTCTGGTAGACCTGGAATCCTGAAGACAACCGTCTTCCTAAAGCAATCAACAAGTGCATGGTGAGTGGATAGCCAATCCATGCCCAATATCAAGTCGAACTCATCAAGCTGCAGAAGTAGGCAATCTGCGGTCATCTCATGACCTCCTATCAGTATGGGCAAGTGCCTGACTATCAGAGATATAACAAATAACTGGCCACCTGGCCCTCGGATGTGATATGGAGACGATAGCGTCTCTGCAACTCTATCTAAAGAAACAAGCAACCTCGAAGCAAGGAAAGAGTGTGTCGCGCCGGAATCAAATAAAACATGGAAAGGTCGGCCCAAGACTGAGACCATACCTTTCACTACAGTAGCCGCTGAACGTGCCTGCTCCTCAGTAACGGCATGTAACTGTCCCTGCCAGGCTGATGCAGCACTAGAACCTGCCACACTCTGCGTCTGTCTCTGCTGCTGCCGCCTAAAGTTGGAGTTCCTGCCACGGAAACTCCCTGAACGCTGTGTCTGAGGCTGTGGCTGAGAAGGCTGTGGCTGAGGCTCGCCAGAAGCCTGTGGGCACTGTGTACGGTAATGTCCCCACTCGTGACATCGGTAGCACCGGACTGGTCGAGTAGAGGGAGTAGCTGTGTCCGTGCTCCGAGCTGGTCCTGCAGGTGGTCTATCTGCTCGTTGCGACCCAGATGGTCGAGTGGACTCTGTACCTCGTCCGGCAAGTGCTCCTCCTAGAGTAGGCAATGGAGAAGAGCGAGCACTGCCAGAGAATGCCGAACCTGTAGGTCGGAACCGTCTGGCTGACCTCTGCTGCTGAAACGGTCGACGTATCGGCCCAAAATATCGCCGCGGTCTAGGCGGTGCTCCAGACGAGCTCCCGTAACGTCTCCCTCTGATGTCCTCGAACTTCTCCGCAGCATCGGTAGGCCTCGGAGATAGAAGTGATGTGTAGTCCAGCCAGCTTCTCCTGCACCTCCTCTCGCATGCCGCCAATGAACTTCTCCAGATTCTCCTCTGGAAATGCGCCAGCTGCTCGTGTGTGTCGTGACAGCTCTGTGTATCGGATAAAGTAATCCCGGGCTGTCATCTGTCCCTGACGAAGCTCTGCAAACAGTCGGCGCTGGGACTCCCTCCACTTCGCAGAAAAGAAGTGGGCTCTGAACTTCGTCACAAAATCGTTCCAAGTAGGCTCTCGGCCTAACTCGGACACTACGGCCATCCACCATCGCTCGGCGAAGTCTATCAGTTAGTACTCTACGAAAGATAGCCACGTGTTTCGTGGCGCATTAATCGCCCTGAGCACTTTCATTACTCTCATCAGCCACTGCTCAGCGTCATCTGGTGGACCTGTGCCCTCGAACAAGGGTATGTTTGCCCGCTGATAAGAAGTGAAGACTGACTGGTGCCTGTGAATGGCTGCAAACTCGTGTGCATCCTCGTCAGCAAGGTCAACAGGGTTCTGCCCCCTGTCTAAGTCTGCATCCTCCTCAGCTCCATGCTCTGGAATGGCCTCTAGTGGATCATCAGGATGAGGCTGCTCCACCTCCACGGACTGGTGCTGGTCCTGTCGTATCCCATCCTGAGATGGATGGTACGTGAAATCTGACAGATCCTCAAATCTCATCTCTATGTCCGTCTGCCTGTCAGCAATCTCGGTCTGCTGGGCCAATATCTGCTCCTGCTGGCCTCTCATAGCAGCCTGCTGCTGCTGAAGATCAGTAAGTGCGCTCAGTATGCGTGCCAGCTGATCAGAAGTATCCTGACCTGGTCGAGATGCCATGGCTCTGCATAAGAACCATAATTAGTCATAAAAATGCCTAGACAGATATTTATCATAAATGCTTTTCTCTTCTTGGGATATAAGATGAAAATTAATGAAATTGGTGACATCTGTGGTTATTGAATATGAATGTCATATTTCCCTTCTCGAACTCACGACAAGTCGGTAGACTGTCGCTATTCGAGAACTTAATGCGATCGGAATTGTAATATCTCGAATGTGCGTATCGGGGTACCACTGCTCTGATAATAAATAGCCGAAAAGCAATGGAGACATTGGAATCGATGCGAGATAAAACCACAGTCAGGAATATCTCCCCACACGCATTTATTCGAACTTGAAAAATCCCCGACCGCCAAGCCATAATCATGCCACCCGAAGGTCCAATGGCATCCACCGAACCAAAGTCGTCCATCGCAAGAGCTCGGAACGATTGCCACAAGGAATCATCGACACCTGAAAGCTTGATTCTTGAATAAAAGCCACATCGCATTCCCAATCGGAGAAGCACAAGCCCAAGGCCCGCCGATTGAGGGGATCTCCGAGTCCCCGCACGTTCCATGGCAGAACCTTCATTAAGAACTAAGGGATCGTCCCCCGATAGGCGATAGGTCCAGCCGCCTCCGCCACCGAATCGCGCAGAGTCGCGCAAGAAGAAACCATGGGGACGCCAAGACGAGATTGGGTTCGCCTCCTGTAGCTAATGCCGAATCTTGAGGATGTTGCGGCCTCACCTACAGAGGTGACACCCCCAGCCCCTGAGGTGACAACGGTTTGCACGGGCTCGTCCAGCGGAGCGAAATCGGCATCACCAAACAAAGAAACAACCGGAGGCGTCCAAGCAGGCGGAGGTTGAGCAGTCTGAGCCATCACAACAGAGGAGTCAAAGTCCTCGAGAAGAAACCGCGTAGTGACCACCGTCGAAACATCGGGGCCTAGATGGAGGCCCGCCAGCGTAACCGGAGCCGGAGCATCGGACCCGAAAGGAAGATCAAGCAGGGGATCCGGAGTCATAAGTGGATCCTGAACAACCCGCATCCGTGGCCATGATCCGAATCACAGGGGTCCGATATTGGAGAGTTTAGAATGATAGCGCACGTTCCCCGATAAGGAGATATGCTTGCAGAAAGTCGCCAGTGGAGGCGGTTGCAGGGAAGGTGAATCGACCTCGATAGCGCCCAAGGAAAACAAATCGTGCTTGAAAGGCTCCGTACACGTCTTCCGAGAATCAATGACAAACGACCTAGAGGGGATACGCATAGCATGCGACCCCTCGTAAACCCCTCCGGCAAAAGTCACGTGGCCAGCAGGAGACGAAACGTCCACCCCCTCGCCCGGGGGGATGGATCGGCGACAATGTCCGCCGTGAACAGGCCAGCAGCCGCCTGCGCCGCCGTAGGCGAGGGAAAGAAGAAACTCCACCTTAAACGTCCATCTTCCGATCTTCAAAGTCTCGAAAAGAATCTTGTCCACCGCAGTGGCCAGGAAGGATGAGGAGCATTCCATGAGAATTTTAGCACACTCCCAATCCGACCCCGGCGAAAGCCCGCCATTAAGAACAGCAAGAACAGTCCCCCACGCGCCGCCGACACGCGAGAGAATCACAACTGTGCGAGAAAGGAAAGGAACTCCCCGCACTTCCACCACACAAACCTCCGTAGCCATTGAAGCATCGTCAGCTTCCCTGAGATTCCTCCAAACAACGCCGCTAACACCTGCTTCGGAGAAAAGCTTTTCCCGCTGCTCCCGGGACTGGCCACGAACACAGCAACGAGCGGAGTCAAGCACGACGAAGTCCCCGCCGAAGAGAGGGCCCAAGATCTCCAAGGTGTTGGTCCGAACCAACTCCCAAGCCAATCCAGATCGCTGCCGGACCCCAACCGCTGCGAAGGAGCTCCCAACAAAGCCAAGACTCCCCACCGGCAACGCCATCCACCATACGTAACCCCAGGCTCCTCCACCCCAGGTTCCTCCACCCCAGGCTTCTCCACCCCAAGCTCCTCCACCCATGCGACAACTCCCCAAGCGTAGGCTCCCCCCTTCCTTCTCACCACACCTTCCCAACAACGAAGCCAACCTTTCTTCTACACCGACAACCACCCCCTCGCCAGCATCGCCACACACCACTTGCGCATAGGATCGCGATGCTCCACCAGCGAAGATCGCACGAAGGCTTTCATGCACTCCACCCACATGCGACGGCTTAGAACCTGTTTTGAAGCCACGATAACTCGAAACTTGTCTGCATGAGAACATGCGATTGCCCACCCCTCCGCATGCATAACATCGCGGAGGTTGAGGACAGGAGGACGCTATATGACCATGCACGCCACATCGAAAGCATCTCTTCCCCAACTTCTTGGCGCGAAACCTTCTCCCACCCATCTTCCCTACCTTCATCCCCACCAGCTCCCTCCGCGCTCGACCCAAACACCCGCTTCTCACCACTTCCACTTCCTCCATGGACAGAGAGAGCGCCACCAGCTCGCTTCGAACACTCCCGGAGCTCCCCCCTCGCCCTCGAGGAACTCGCTTCTCCGTCGCCCTTCACTCGCCAGAGCGCACCCACTCGCTTCGCCATCCGCATGAGGATTTTGCTTCGATCGGATCTCCATCTTCGACATGAGATCTTCGACAGATCTCTTTTAGGGGGGTTGCAATTGGGAACCCTACTGCTGGAGCCAGGGCTTCGGCTGGAGCTGGAGATTTTGTGCCGCATGTGCATGTATAGAGATTGTCACCTTCACCTAGAGATGCAACACAAGAGGGTTAGGGTTTCTTTAGGAACCCTAGCTTTTTGAGTACTTGACCCACTCCGATCTTTGTTTGTGTTGGCGTAGAATTAGGGTTTCATCAGAGACCATGGATTGACGATCTTCAGAACTCGAATCGGACCTTTTCTGATCATGAATTGTGCATAATTAGGGTTTCAGAAGAAACCCTAGAAGCATTGAACACTGGCCCTTGCCAACTTTTATGCATTGGGCCAACGATATGCATTTCTAGGTAGGGTTGCCAAAATAATTCTAATAGTATACAAGAAGAAAAGATAAAAAGGGCGACAACTTTATATTGGATGTTAGCTACTTAAAAGTCTCCTCTTTTTCCTGGAGCTTCGTGCCAATAATAGATGGCAAGACCTTTACACCAGCAGAGTTACATTGCAACTCAAGTTCTAATTAATTAAATATTGAATATGAGATATGCAAGCAGGAGTAGGGATGCAACCGGATATGGATATATCCATATTCGTTCATCATCGTATTTGTTTTTAAGAGGATATGGACATGAATTTTTTATTTTAGCGGATATGGTTACGAACATGGATATGAGATTTTATTTTTTTGCGGATACAGATAAGGATTATAGATATTGTTTTCAAATTTTTTGAGGATATGGATACATATCTAGTTACATATTTTTGACGGATATGGATATGGATATCTGCATTGTTGAATCTGTACATCAACTTGTGTGTGTATATCCAAATATGTTATAGGATTAGTTGCAATATATTGCTGCTGGAGTCATTTTTAAATATGGGAAGAAATATATATATATATATATATATTATTTAATCATTTATTATACAATTATTAAACTTAGTATAATACTATAATTTTTTTGTATTTTGTTGTCTTGTAATTTATTAATTTTGATTTAATTAGCTTATAGTTTCAACTTTACCAAACAATCCTACTAAATGTAAGCGTTAGAACTTAGAAGGCATTTCTTATCCGCAAGATAATCCGTTTCCTTTCGTAAAATATTCACATCCGAATCGCGATTATTTGTTTGCATATCCATATCCGTATTTAAGGATATGGTTTGCAATTTTCAATACCCACAATGAGTATCTGTATTTTAAAACAAATAAAGATATGGTAACACCTATATCCATATCCGTATCTGTCCGTTTGCATCCCTACTCGGGGAGTCTCATTAGCGCATTCCAAATCATTGCCCAAACAATAAGGTATTCCATCAAGAAGAAACTTAGATATTTAAGCCATAGGTGAAAGAATCTATGCACTCCTTGCTAATGCTTGCTGACAGAATTTTAAAATTCCGTTGTGTTTTTACATAACTGCCTCGTAGACATCATGTAGAGATCTATAAAAGCATAGGAAAAAAGAATACGTAAATATATAATGGTATGAGCATCAGTGTATGCCTCCCTTCATCCGTGAATGACAATATCGTATGGTATAATTAATAACCTCAATTACATTTCTCAACTCACTTGAATGAGATCATAGGTTAAAGATTTGAGGTTTGTTTCTTTGAGTTTCTCATAGTGGTTGTGAGATGAATGGAGATTAGTCAAAAGCTTTTTCCTCTGCTATTTTTTTGAATATTTTTCCTCTTGTACCTTTTTGAAGGATATAAAAATCCATTCAGCATAAAATGTACAAAGGTCTTTACCAACTAGAGTTTGTGTTGCTACTTTCAGGTGCATGGAAGATTTGATGAGCACAACGCGTTATGTGACATGGTCCCTTCACAATAAGGTTTTTCTATTTATGGACTCTATATTATTGTCTTCATTTGTTTACGTTGAGTTGTTTACTTGCCAACCACAGTTCCTTCTGATGTTGCAGAATAGAGCAGGCTTGCGACAATTCTTGGAATCATTTGCTAACATAGAACAAACCCACGTCACAGTCTCTCTGGAGGCATCCTCTCTTCTGGTGGCAAATGATAATAAGAACAAATCAAGACCTGAATCAAAATTCAACAATTTTATTGTGAATGGTGACACAAACCCACATGTTCTTGCAGCAGACACAAGACTTGTAGACCTTCTTGATAACACTTTATGGAATCGAAGGCTTGCTCCTTCCTCTGAAAGGATCGTATATGGTTTAGTTCAACAGATATTTCATGGAATCAAAGGAGCAATTTCTAGCATCAACTGAACTAAAGGTTTGTATAATGTTCGAAGTATATGAATTTCACAATTTTTTAGGTGGTGAAAAGAGATTAATTGCAGTGATAATGGTGGTTTGCAAAAGTCGCGGGACTGTATAATCTATGGTTTAGTTGAATTGGAATGATTTGATTTCTTATGTCCACCTTATTGGACAAGTGGTGAAATGACACTTTTCCCCCTACTTGGGGAGCAAGCAAGTGAGAAAATGAGGACTCATTCAACCATCTTGGCAAACAAAACAAAGTATGGCAACTCCTGGTCATGCTAGGGCTTAGATATCACTTATACTTAAGCTTAATTCTACAGTGGTTGAAGGATGTTATAAGAAGTGTTTTGGTGAAGATAAATCAAATGTTCTTCTAAACTAACAAGAGTTATACGCGAGAAATTGTATATTTATATTTCCTTTTCTTTCTAGACTAGTTATGTAATCTTCTTATAAACTCATAGACTTCGCTTCTATATAAGAGGAGCTGAGTCTTGGAGTTTTCCTATGAAAGCTGATTGGTTGAGAACTGATGGGTGGATTACTATTGTGCTTGATCCTTCTCCTGCCTTATAATTGGTTGAGATTGATAAACACGTATTGTATTTCATATACATTCAAGAAATAACAAGAGAAAGTGGTGTGAGAAAGTGGAGTAGGCACATTGTCGAGCCACTATAACTCCTTGTGTTTTCAAATTGTGCATAGTATTCCTATTTGATAGTTGTTCTGCTTGTTTGGGTTGCTTGATTGGATCTATTCCAACAAATGGTATTAGAGTCGTGATTCGAAGATCAACCTTTATACAAATGGAGGAAGAATCTAAGATGAAGATCGAGAAGTTCATCGGATCGAACTTCACATTTAGATTATGCAGATTGAAGATGTTCTGTAACACAAGGATCTTTATCTTTTGATAGAAGGAAAAAATATATTGAAGGATAGGGAGTGAAATGTCCTAGGTTAAAACCTAGAAACAATAACGGCTCGGTCTTGCTCCACTGGTGGCCTCAATATTGCAAAGGAGTTGGCGATGATGAATCTTTTCAAAATCCTAGAAAAAATGTACATGAAGCCATCCACATCAAACAAGGTGTATTTGATGAAGAAGCATTTCATCTAAAGATGAGCGAAAATTTTTTATTGGTACACACTGGAGTGATGTGAATGGTATTGTCAACCAGTTGGAGTCTGTGAAAATCATGTTTGATGATGGGTAAAAGTCCATTTACTTCTCCCTAGTTTAACTGATAGTTGGAAGTTTGGAACTCATTGATTATAGCCCCTAGCAATCACCTTAGGTGAGAGTTGAGATGTTATCTAGGACCAACACTGATTGAAATAGCAAATAGCCTGATTGGTTGTCCATCGTTGTGAGATATGTTTAATATCTCCTTATCTTTTCTATTTCTTTTGTCTCTATTATGTAATATGCCCTCTAGGGTTTTTCCTTTCTATATAGAGAGAGCCATATGACTTTCGTTCATTATCAACTGAGAATTCCTTTCCATATGATATTCGAGCGACGGTCCTAGACTAGAGCCATGTGCTCTAGATCCTCTTCCTCTACCCATCAGCCGACCGACGTCGCCAACTACAGCCTCACGAGCCCCATGCGGGCCCCTGTCTGGTCGCCACCACCCCACACACGACCCTTTGTTACGCTCAACAGCCAGTAAGGTCGCCCTATTCGGTCTTCGTTGCCCTGCACGACTGCTATTGTAATCCCTAACCACATCTCACGAACCTCTGAGCAGCCTCATCACCGCCTAGGGCACTAACCTTCGTGTTGCGCCTCCCGAGGTCTCCCAACGACCCTCATGAACTCTCCTGCAATCCCCTCTTCGTACTGCTCCTTTTTAGGATCAGGGAACGGGGTAATTCCCACGATCATAAAAAGCCAGGCCGGGCCAGCCGAGGCCAGCATAGAAGGGACGGCCCCCTGAACTCCCCTTCTAAAGGTAAGAAAGCGTCGTCTAGCCTGTTTTTTACCATCCCTAGCACTAGTCCAAAAAAAGATGAGAAATAACATCTCGTGGAAAGGCCTTGCTTTCTCCTTTTTTATAGTTTGAATTTGCATGATACAGAAATAGGGGGCCTCTTACTAGTTTAATGCTCTTGTTTCAACCTTCAACCTGCGGAGTGCTTGCTTGTTGTTTACCTTTCCTATGCCTTTTCATAACGGAAAAATCCGAACTTTCTAATATATTTCCGAGTGGAAAGCGTAGAATAAGTAGAGCCGTAAATAGGGGAGATGCAAAGAGGTAAATGAGATAAAGAGATCAAAGTGAAAAGGAATGTGTCGAAGCAAAAGCGTAGGCCCCTCTCGAAATAAGGCACCTCTCTTTCCCCTTTTATATAGTTTATTCCTTTCTTATGTATTTATTTTTCCTAAAGAAAGGGAAAGTGGAATGTACAAAGCCATGGATCTATCTTTGACTAGAGAAGCTAGTCGACGCCTACGTATGACTATGGATGTCAAGTTCTAGGAGATTGCTCTTTGCTTTCTTCTGTAAGTGGGGGAAATAACTTTGCAAGGTTTTTGCCACTGGTGAGATGAACTTTTCTATTCTTGATTAAAACTCCCGAGGGAAAATAACTTTGCAAGATCGAATGGTTGGTGAGTGAAATATCTGACCTTCTAGAAAGTCAAAGATGTTGTTTATATTTATCTTTGACGAAGAGGTATTTCATTGGGTTTGCCTTGTATCGTGCTCTTCTTTTTTTGATACCCAAACTGCTATGATAAACGAGGAGGGGGAGACAGTCATTCCGGTTGTGAAATTCCATGATCAAAAGCGAGATTTAGATACAATCCTGGGAGATAGAGAGTACTCCCACGCGTGTTGTGATAATATATGTTGGGAGAAACAATGACTTGCTTATTCATGAGGCTCTAGGGTTCTTTTATATAGAGAAGAGACCCGTTGGGTGAATTACATAAAGAGAACATAAAGAATAGAAAATACATAAAAGAAATATAAGATGAATAGTATCTCAACATTTCCCCTCAAGCTGGAGCATAGATATCAATCATGCTCGGCTTGGTGCAACATCTTTGGTAAGGCTGTTTAGATAGGGCATTGGTGAGTACATCTATTGTTTGATCTTCCGAGCTAAGACGAGTAGTGGAGATGAGGCCCTTCTGTTTCATGTCTCGAGTGTAGTGACAGTCTACCTCAATATTGTTGGAACAAATAAATCACATGATATTCATAGGACCCATGGACTCTCTTATATAGGAGAAAAGCCGTTGGCTAAATAACACGATAAGTACATGAAGAAAGGAGAATACATAAATAACACCAAAAGATAATAATAATCTCAACACTCCTCCTCAATCTAGAGTATATATGCCTATCATGCTCAATTTGGAACATCTTTGGAAAGGTCCTCCAGTAAGTGCCTTGGTGAATATATCTGTAGTCTGATCTTCAATAGAAACGTGAGAGGTGGATATGAGACCCTTTTGAATCATGTCTCTTGTATAGTGGCAATCCACTTCTATATGCTTTGTACACTCATGGAATGCAGGATTATTTGCAATAAATAGTGCCGCCTGATTATCACATGGAAGCTGCATAGGAAGAGCTACTTCAACAGCAAGATCAGTCAGAACTGATCTGACCCACATCATCTGTGTACATCCCTAAGCCATGGCCATGTATTCAAAATTTCGAACTCTGCACTAGATATGGCAACTATAGCCTGCTTCTTACTTTTCCATATATAGCAAACCCAGAAGTGGACTTCATGTCCCTAGGGCATCCCGTATAATATGTATCTGCACACGCTGTGATGTCAAAAGGCGCGCCTCGACTGAATAAGAGACAAGTACCTAGTGAAGACTTCAAATATCTCAAAATCATATAAACAACAGCCATATGCACCTTCTTGGGCTGCCCCATATACTGACTCACCTTGCTAACAACAAAGCATATATCTAGCCTGGTGATGGTAGCATATAGGAGCTTCCCTACTAGTTCCTTGTTTCTTTTCTTATCTATTTCTTCAGTATCATCGTCATATAATCTCATACTTGGATCCATAGGAGTAGTAGCAGGCTTGCACCCTGTCATACATGTCTCTAATAGAAGATTAATAACAAGCTTTCTTTGGGTCATCACAAGACCATGCTGGTTCCTAGCGAATTCTAATACAAGGAAGTATCTGAGATTGCCAAGGTCCGTGGTCACAAACTGCTAACCTAGAAACTCCTTGGTTGCCTGAATGCCCTGCTCATCATCACCAGTGGCAATAATATCATCAACATAAACAAGAATAGCAATTGTACCTCTCTGTGTCCTTTGAACAAAAAGTGAGTGATCCGCAGTGGACCGAACAAATCCCTGATGCTCTATTAACTCTGAGAGCTTCTGGTACCAAGCTCTAGGACTCTGCTTCAAGCCGTAAATCGTCTTGTGGAGCCGACATATCTTCTGAAACTCCCCCTCAGCAGAAAATCGTGGTGGCTATTGCATATAAACTTCCTCATGTAAATCTCCATATAGAAAAGTGTTGGGAAACATGAATGAGATACTCTATTCCATAGCCCTAGGCTCTCTTATATAGGAGAGTAGCCTATGGGTAAATTACATAAAGAGAATAACAAGAAAATAAAATAACAAAGAGATACAGTTATTCAATATGCGTCAACACTCCCCCTCAAGATGGAGCATAGATGTCAATCATGCTCAGCTTGGAAGCACACTTCTGAAATGGACCTCGTAACAATGCCTTGGTGAATATGTCTGCAGTCTGGTTCTCTGAAGTAACATGAGATGTGGCAATGAATCCTTTCTGAATCATATCACGTATGAAGTGACAATCCACCTCAATATGCTTGGTCCGCTCATGGAATGCAGGGTTGTTTGCAATAAACAAGGCAGCCTGATTATCACACTCCAAGTTCATAGGAAGTGGTACATCTAAGCATAAATCTGTCAGCACCGCTTTCACCCACATCATCTCTATAGTAGCCTGGGCCATAGCCCTATATTCGGATTCAGCACTAGATCTAGCTACCACAGTTTGTTTCTTGCTCCTCCATGAAACTAGGGCATCTCCAACATAGACAGCATACCCTGAGGTGGACTTCCTATCCTTGGGACATCCTGCATAGTCTGCATCTGCGCATGCTGAGATAGAAATCCCCTTTCCTTTCTTGAATAGCAGACCTGCACCTGGAGAAGATTTGAGATATCTAAGTATCATATGTATTGCATCCATATGCACCTGGCGTGGTTGCTCCATGAACTGGCTCACACGGCTCACTGCAAATAATATATCTGGCCTAGTGATCGTGACATATAACAGTTTGCCTACCAGTTCTCTATATATTCTCCCGTCCACCTCCTCTGTGTCATCATCATACAGCTTCATGCTAGGATCCATTGGTGTCGTAGCCGGTCGACACCCTAGCATACCTGTCTCACTCAGTAGATCTGTAACATACTTCCTCTGTGACATGACTAATCCATACGGATTTCTGGCAAATTCCAGTCCCAGAAAATATCTAAGGACTCCCAGGTCCTTGGTGACAAACTCAATCCCCAGCCTTTCCTTTGCCTGCTTGATGCCCTGGTCATCATCACCTGTAATCAAGATATCATCAACATAAACCATGATTACAATGATACCTCTCGTCGTCTTCTGTACAAACAAGGAATGATCAGCATTGGAGCGTTTATATCCTTGTTTCTCAAAGAGGTCTGACAGCTTCTGGAACCATGCTCTGGGGCTCTGCTTAAGGCCATAGATGGCCTTATGTAACCTGCAAACCTTGGAACACTCCCCCTCAACAGCAAAACCTGGTGGCTGTTGCATATAGACTTCCTCCTGCAAGTCTCCATACAGAAATGCATTCTTCACGTCCAGTTGATAGAGTGGCCAGTCTCTAGTAACTGCAACTGATAACAGGATCCGTAGAGTGGAATGACGCGCCACAGGGGAGAACGTGTCAAGGTAATCTACCCCATATGTCTGTGTGAATCCCCGTGCCACTAGGCGTGCCTTGTACCTGTCAATGGAGCCATCTGCATTGTGTTTAACTGTAAACACCCATTTGCAACTCACCGGGCTGACATCTGGAGGTATAGGAACCAAACTCCAGGTTCCTCTAGACTGAAGTGCCGCCATCTCTTCCTCCATTGCTAGCCGCCATCTAGAATCCTGCAAAGCATCATGGTGGTTCCGTGGAATGTCTGTAGCTGAAAGTGCCAATGCAAACGTCCTGAAGTGTCCAGATAGCCTCTCAAAAGACACAGCTGCTGATACTGGATATTTGGCACAGCTTCTCTTCGGCTTGCATAGAGCGATTGGAACATCCAGATCCTCTTTGTTATCACCATGCTCCTGTAATGCATCCTGCTGAGAAATGTCGTCAGATCCATCAACATTAATATTTTCATTACATACCATAGGCGGGCTAGTTGACTGGTCAGGACCATGAGCTGGAGGAGGCCTGCGGGTGTAATGGAATGGTAGCGGGGATACTGTTGATGGCGGTGGTAATGGCGGTGGTGGTGGCAGTGGTGATGGTGGTGACGGTGGTGTTGTTGGTGGTGCCATGAATACGGTATCAGGAGATATAGGTGGTGGCTGCATGTTCCCGGATTCTGAAAAATACATAATAGATTCAAAAAATGTAACATCTGCACTGATCATATACCGCCGACGCACATGATCAAAACACTTGTACCCCTTTTGAGTCCTGGAGTACCCCACAAAGACGCACTTGACAGCCCTAGGAGAGAGCTTGTCAGTACCAGGCGACAACTGATGGACAAATGCGACTGACCCAAACACACGAGGGGTAAGCATGAACAAATCCTTGTCAGGGTAAATGAGTGAAAAAGGAATCTGTTCATTCAAGACAGACGAAGGCATACGGTTGATAAGGTAACATGCAGTAAGGACTGCATCACCCCAGTAGGAGTACGGAACATGACTCTGAATAAGAAGAGACCTTGTGACATCAAGAAGGTGACGGTGTTTTCTTTCAGCAACCCCATTCTGTTGAGATGTATGAGCACAAGATGTTTGGTGAATAATCCCTTTTGAAGAGTAGTAATTGGCTAGAATGTTGGTGCACAACTCTAAAGCATTATCACTTCTCACACTCTTGACAGAAGTGGAAAAAACATTTTGAATTTCATTAAGAAAGTGGATAATAATATTTCCTGCTTCAGATTTATTTTTCATAAGAAAGACCCATGACGCTCTAGAAAAATCGTCCACAAATACAATATAAAACATGTGTCCCTGATGATCGGGAACACGACTCGGACCCCAGACATCGACATGAAACAACTCAAACTTGGAGTTACTACTCTGACCTTGACTAGTGGGAAAAGACGACCTGTGATGCTTTCCCAACTGACATGCCTCACACTGGATAGGTGTGTGAGAGAGACCATAGGGTAGAACTAAACGCAACTTCTGAAGCGGTAAATGACCAAAGCGCAGATGCCACAGGAGAGGAGATACTTGTCCAGCAGGAGAAGATGTGGTTCCAGCAAATGGGGTCTGGTTCAGTCGATAAAGGCCTCCTTGCTCATAGCCATGACCAATCACGTTGCCCGTACGGATGTCCTGAAAAATCAAAGAAGATGGATCAAAAATAGCTCGACAATGGAGATCCTTCGTAATCTGACTAATTGACAATAGATTCATAGAAAAATGCGGTGCATGTAGGACATTCTTGAGCTGCATAGAAGATGTCAATCTAATCTCCCCCTGACCCGTGATAGGGGAGTGTGTGCCATTTGCAATCACTACTGTCCGTCCTGGAGGAATCTGAGTGTATCCTGTAAGTAGGCTCTGGTCGCCACATAGATGATGTGTAGCGCCCGAGTCCATGATCCACGGCAATGTACCAGATCTACTACTGTGGAGTGCAAGTGTACTACCTGAAGTACTAGTAGAGGCGGAGGCAGAAACAACAGCATCAGTATGACTCTCTGTAGTCGGTGCTGGGCCTGATGGTGGGATAATGCCCCTGAGGCGGGCAACTAGATCATCAAATCGTTGATCCAGTGTAGCAGCAGATGGGGGCTCTATTTGCTCAGCGGCTCGTGCAGATGCAGGGAATCCATGCTTTGAGTAGCATGTGTCTTCAGTATGTCCGACTCGGTGACAATATGAGCATGTTGGCCTAGTGCGGCCACCCCTTCCACGAGGGGTACGTCCACGACCCTGGTGATGAAAACCACGGCCTCTGTTAGCCGCCATAGCTGAGGGATTCTGGCTCGTCGCTGTTGAAGGTACAGTGATCCTACTCAATCTGTGAAAAGCTTCCTCCATGGGAGGAATAGTCGAGTCCGCCAAAATCTGTGAACGTGCTGCCTCATATTCTGGATCAAGTGCAGCGAGAAACACACCCACCATCGTCGCATTCCTGTATGTCTTCTGCTGTTCTGGCGTGGCGGTAAGAGGCATGAAGCTATAAAGCTTCTCAAACATCCCTCTCAATGATGTATAGAGAGAATGTAAAGGACGACCGTTCTGCTTTATTGTGAATATATCATGTTGTAGTTGCAGGATCTTCGTCTCGTTCTTCGCCTGAGAATATGTCGCTGCCAGGATATCCCACATGTCTTTGGCTGTGGGTTGATGTAGAATGTCATTGGAGATTTCAATAGCCAATGTGCCAGATAGCCATACCTTGGCATATGCATCATCAACCTCCCATGAGGCATGAACTCCAGTCTTCTCTTCAGGCTCGGGCTCGGTAAGAATGTGCTTCTTACCGGTAGACTTCATCATACTCATGAACTGCATTGCCCACAGTTCATAGTTCGTGCCATCCATCTTGACAATGGGCTCTGGACCACGAAATGCGCCAATAGACGGGATATCTGCCTTGCTGTTTGACATACTGGAGACGGAAGACTGGAGCGACTGAGAGAAGGTAATCTTTGTCTACAATGACATAGACGGGATTAGTTGCGTGTGTAGACTTCAAGCAACTAATCCCATGTAGATCAGGATGTGTGCCCTAGGGTTTTGGGGCTTAGGGCACGTAAGCACGTGCAAGGAGCACGCGCGCACGCACCTAGAGGATCACGCGCGCATTGGCGCACGCAACTGTGCACGCAACAGTGCGCGTAGTAGTGCGCACAGTCGCACAGAAGCGATGCGCACGGTGATGCGCGAAGAGGGACACCGCAGGCACGGAGATGCGCACACACGCGCGAGGCGATGCGCGAGATGTGCGCACAGGCGCGAGGCGATGCGCGAGATGCGCGCACAGGCGGCGATGCGCGCACAGGCGCGAGGAGATGCGCGAGATGCGCGCACAGGTGCGATGCGATGCTCGGCGCGGAGAAGATCGGAGACGATCGCCGATCGGTTAGGCGGCGCCTCTTCGAGAGAGAGAGAGGGAGAAGAGAGGCCGGCGGGTGGGGTGTTAGGGTTAGGGTTTCGAGAACTCCGGCCTAGGACCGTCGCTCTGATACCATGTTGGGAAACGTGAATGAGATACTCTATTCCATAGCCCTAGGCTCTCTTATATAGGAGAGTAGCCTATGGGTAAATTACATAAAGAGAATAACAAGAAAATAAAATAACAAAGAGATACAGTTATTCAATATGCGTCAACAAAAAGCATTCTTCACATCATGCTGATAAAGATGCCATTTACGTGAAACGGTAACAGATAGGAGAATGCGTAGTGTTGAGTGTCTGGCTACTAGAGAAAAAGTATCATGATAATCCACCCCATAAGTCTGGGTGGAACCACATGCTACAAGCCTTGACTTGTAGCGATCCACACTGCCATCCGCTCGTTGCTTCACCATAAATATCCATTTGCTCCTCACAACAGATGCACCTGGAGGCTCCTGATATGTTCGTGGTATAGTAATGAATGAGAGGCTCATAACAAACTTATTGTATTCTTCTGACAACAGATGCACCTAGAGGCTCCTGATATGTTCGTGGTATATGTGCGGCTAGAGGGTACGTAGCACAGTTGCGGCGGGGCTTCCTCAAGGCAATAGGTACATCGAGGTCATCAACATCTCTGTTCTTTGCTATCAGATTCTCCTGTGTAGTATCTTGTGGATCAAACATAGCACCAGTGCGATCAGTAGAAACAATGTGTTCACTACATACTTGGGGCGTGCTGGATGACTGGGAAGGCGCAGAGGCAGAGGGGCGAGTAGAGGACTTACAAATGTAAAACTGTGGTATGAACTGAGCCATGGTAGACAGAGGTGGAGGTGACTGAGACTCAACATGAGGACTTGTTGGTGGAGATACCGGAGGTGGAGGAATAAAGATATCATCACCAGAGTCAGCATTAGACAACCTGCCAACTGTAGGAGAAAAGTGCATAATAGACTCAAAAAATATGACATCAGCACTCACATAATATTTTCTCCCAATAGGATCAAAAAACCTATATTCTTTTTGGGTACGAGAATAGCCAACGAATACACATTTGACAGCTTGAGGAGAGAGCTTGTCACGAACAGGAGTAAAATTGTGTACAAAAGCCACAGATCCAAAGACTCTGGAGGGTAAGAGAGAATAAGTCCTTCTCGGAAAACACAATTAAGAAAGGAAATTTTTCTCCGAGCATAGTAGACATCATTGTAGCATCTGGTTTCCAATCAAACCCGAAGTCGTCCGATTTTGGGTCTAATGAACCCAAAAACGTTGTCGGTCAATACTAAACAACTTAAAACGATCAATTAGTAGTGAATCAAAAGTCGTTCGGACGAAATCGACCAAAAATCGGTCCCTTTGCAATGCGTGCCGTGAAAAGCCGCGACGCAAATTCGGAAACCGCGAAACAAACCAAGACCACCATTAGATCCGATTCGACGATACAAGACCAACGGAATTGACCGTTCGTCAATCGGAGGTCGTTTGATATTTGTAAATAGTAAAATTTAACCTTAAACAAAATCCGTATCCGAAAATTCCGAGTATTTAAAACTCGACCGAAAGTATATGAATATTATACTCATATTGATCGTCGTTCAACGACGATCAAAACGAGATATTTCACGTTGGAATCCGGCAATCAATGCGCGAACGCCGTCAATTTTTTTGATATGCGAAATAAAAGGAATTTTTGGAAAAAAAAGAAAAAAAATCTGACTGTGCACAGCCTGTGCGCAGTCCAGCCGTATATTTTTCTCCCACTTGTCTTTCTCCTCTTTTCTCTCCTTATAACACATGCCACAATCCTATTTTCCACTTGGCATTAAACCTTGAACCATTCTCTCTCCCTTTTCCCTATAAAAACAACCCCATCGAGAGAAACTCCAGCCCCTTTCTCTTCTCCTTCAGCTTCAAGTACAGCTGCAAACCTTCTTCATCCTCCTGCTGTTCTGCTGCAAATTAAAGCAATTGCATGTCATCTTGACCCAATTCAAGGTACATTCATCCCCAATCATTCTTCTTCCCTTCTCCATTATTCTTCCCATCTTCTTCTCTCCAACATAAAAGCTCAAAGCTCCTCCAGATCTTGTTAATGCTGCTGTCCAGCCACTGTCAGGAGCAAAATCTGCAGCTGAAGCTACTGTCTTTTATCTCCTGGAGGCTCCTGCAGTCTCCCCTCAAGCCATTGAAGCCTCCCTTGTTGCTGGAGCTTTCTCTCAAACCTTCAAAACAGCTCTCCATGTTGCATGCAACCATTGATTCTTCCAAATTTGAAGCAATCTAATCAAAGGTACCATCCCCAGCCCTCTCCTTGCTGCCATGCATGTATCTTAGATTTTAGTATATGTACATCCCCTCCATGTCTATTGCTGCCATGCATGATGTTATAAACATTCTGGATTCCTCAGTTAATGCGTGAAATTGGATAGTTATATGCAGAAAACTTAAGATCTGCTTTATAATTTGAAATGGGGATGGTTGTTATGATCTTTTCTTTCTTCAATACTCATGCCAATTGTATTCTAACAAGGTTTAAACTCTTACTAGTTATGATAATATCACATGAATGGAAGTTTCATTATGCACCTGGCTTTTGTGCTTATAGTTAAAAAAAAAATTGTTAAATTTCCATTCCCTGGATACGTACTGTCTGCTCACAGTTGTAAAAAAAAAATTAGTTTAATTTTTTTATACTGTAAATTCCTGCTTGTGAGAGAAATATTAAACTTCCATTTCCTGGATAATGGGTATTGTTTGCTTATAGTTTAAAAAAAATATATATCAAAAGCTTAAATCAAAAGGTGAGTGCATGCGTTCCATCTATTTGTACACCTATTAGAATTTATATCGTTTTAAAGCATATTCATAAATACAAATATGCACATTATATTGTTTTTATTGAGCAGAATATTAATCCAGGAATTTATAACATAAATTGTTTGTAGATTGGAATATTAAGGGACCTTTGTGATTGTTCATTGGGACCCATGGGGTACTGGCAAGATTGTCGTTATGTGATCTCGAGGCCAAGAGTTCAAGTTGTGGAAAACAACATCTTGCAAAACAATAGGATAATGGTGCAGGTATCAACTCGAAGTAATCGGACATTTTCTCAAATTCCGCCTTTTATGGTGTGCAGTTTGGTGCACAATAGATTTCTCTTGTGAATTTGTGATCAATAATGTTTAGTTAAAAAAAAAATTATAGTTATCCAATCAATACTTCCAGGTGGTGGACAACGAGTAGGGAAGGCGTAAATCCAAATTCCATACTTTTCAAGATCATTAATATATACAACCATTTATTCTATACCAAGCTACTCCTTCCAACATTAAAGATACAAAATCCAACACTTATTATACGTTAATCTATGTTACTCATATGGTATTACATTCTAGTAAGAGGTGCAATAGGACGCAGTTAACAGTCTTAATGTAGAAGATTCAACTGATCAAAGTACGAGTGACAAAAAGATCAGAATAATAATATTTCAGCCTTGTAACGTACACACCAACAAGAGGAGGATTAGTTTGACAAAATGTCTAGATTTTTAAGTCAATCATGGAAGAAATCAACAATGTGATGAGTAGTCAAGGAAAAAGATTGGTGAGTTGTTAATATCTAATAAAATATTAAAGCCGGTCAAGGTGACCTTTACACCTGATCGTGCGAGGGCGCGGTGACCCTCAACTGGGCGGGAGATAGGAAGCCCAGTTAGGGCAGCGACCGCTTAATGCGCGGGTCTAGGATCCCAGTCTTTTACACGGTTTTTACGCGAGCTCGCAGTGTTTTTACGCCTCATTGGGATCCAGACTTTAGACCAGTTTCGCTGACCCTGTTTTAGGATGCCCAGGCGGGGGATCCTGGTTTTTCAGCTTTACGTACGAGCTCGGTTGCCCGTACTAGTCGGGCTGTGTTTTCTCTAGAGCGACTTTTCTAGGGAGTCTCTCTCACCCGTCTCAGTGGCGTAGTTGGAGAATAGACCTATCCCTCTATTGGACCGCACTTCCAATTAGAGGGCGAGACGGAAGAGCCATTTGCAGGCTTCTTCACCGCTTGAGTTACTTCGCCAACAGACTTGGCGATTATATATCTAGATCATTCATATCTATATCTAAATTACCTGAAGTTATATCTGAATCATTGAAGTTAAGAATTGGAGAAGTTACGATCAAAAGACTATTCTCTCTCTACCCAAGAATTTAATTAAATTAATAGATCTTTCTAATCTTAACTTTTCCATTTCACTTACCAACGGGATTTCTGAAGAAAATGATATATGTGCTTACACTCATACACTCACGAATACGCAACTAGTTATACATATGTCACATGTGGGAAATGCCAGGTTATGGGACAACATTTGAGATGCTTACAAGTAACCTGAAAAACCGTTTTCATTTGCAAGTAGAATTGAATCTTAATTTGAGTTGCTCTCGCCTTTCTGCTTGTTTCTTTTGTAAATAATAAATGTCCGTTATTTTATATCAGTTTTTGGAGGTACCAGCAACCGCTGACGCCTTTTCTTTCCTAATATGTGTGGCAGGCAAACAGCCTGCAGCTCAGTAGCGATACATGCTTCCGGGAGACAGAGTTTATACCCGACGGTATGAATTACTTTGTCTCAGTTTTTGTTCAGATAATGATGTAAATATTTTCTCTTTTGTATCACATTTTGGGATATATGTTGTAACATGGAATATGCTTGTACCTATTGTAAATGGATATGAATATTAATGAAAAGAATTTTGGTGCCATATTGTCTCTTTTACTTGTGGTCATGTATTGAGAATGAATGTCATATTTGCGCGAAAAATTTCCCTGTATTTTTGCAACTTGTGCGATATAATTGTGAATGATATCTTGCGAATTGCGCGTAAACGGGTACCCGGATCCTGAGGGGTGGACAGTTTGGTATCAGAGCAGTGGTACCCCGATACGCACATTCGCGATATTACAATTCCGATCGCATTAAGATCTCGAATAGCGACAGTCTACCGACTTGTCGTGAGTTCGAGAAGGGAAATATGACATTCATATTCAATAACCACAGATGTCACCAATTTCATTAATTTTCATCTTATATCCCAAGAAGAGAAAAGCATTTATGATAAATATCTGTCTAGGGCATTTTTTTTTGACTAATTATGGTTCTTATGCAGAGCCATGGCATCTCAACCAGGTCAGGATACTTCTGATCAGCTGGCCCGCATACTGAGCGCACTCACAGACTTACAGCAGCAGCAGGCGGCTATGCGAGGCCAGCAGGAGCAGATATTGGCCCAGCAGACTGAGATTGCTGACAGGCAGACGGACATAGAGATGAGATTCGAGGACCTGTCAGATTTCACGTACTATCCATCCCAGGATGGGATACGACAGGACCAGCACCAGTCCGTTGAGGTGGAGCAGCCTCATCCTGATGATCCACTAGAGGCCATTCCAGAGCATGGAGCTGAGGAGGATGCAGACTTAGACAGGGGGCAGGACCCTGTTGACCTTGCTGACGAGGATGCACACGAGTTTGCAGCCATTCACAGGCACCAGTCAGTCTTCACTTCTTATCAGCGGGCCAACATACCCTTGTTCGAGGGCACAGGTCCACCAGATGACGCTGAGCAGTGGCTGATGAGAGTAATGAAAGTGCTCAGGGCGATTAATGCGCCACGAAACACGTGGCTATCTTTCGTAGAGTACTCACTGATAGACTTCGCCGAGCGATGGTGGATGGCCGTAGTGTCCGAGTTAGGCCGAGAGCCTACTTGGAACGATTTTGTGACGAAGTTCAGAGCCCACTTCTTTTCTGCGAAGTGGAGGGAGTCCCAGCGCCGACTGTTTGCCGAGCTTCGTCAGGGACAGATGACAGCCCGGGATTACTTTATCAGATACACAGAGCTGTCACGACACACACGAGCAGCTGGCGCATTTCCAGAGGAGAATCTGGAGAAGTTCATTGGCGGCATGCGAGAGGAGGTGCAGGAGAAGCTGGCTGGACTACACATCACTTCTATCTCCGAGGCTACCGATGCTGCGGAGAAGTTCGAGGACATCAGAGGGAGACGTTACGGGAGCTCGTCTGGAGCACCGCCTAGACCGCGGCGATATTTTGGGCCGATACGTCGACCGTTTCAGCAGCAGAGGTCAGCCAGACGGTTCCGACCTACAGGTTCGGCATTCTCTGGCAGTGCTCGCTCTTCCCCATCGACTACTCTAGGAGGAGCACTTGCCGGACGTGGCACAGAGTCCGCTCGACCATCTGGGTCGCAGCGAGCAGATAGACCACCTGCAGGACCAGCTCGGAGCACGGACACAGCTACTCCCTCTACTCGACCAGTCCGGTGCTACCGATGTCACGAGTGGGGACACTACCGAGCACAGTGCCCACAGGCTTCTGGCGAGCCTCAGCCACAGCCTTCTCAGCCACAGCCTCAGACACAGCGTTCAGGGAGTTTCCGTGGCAGGAACTCCAACTTTAGGCGACAACAGCCGAGACAGACGCAGAGTATGGCAGGATCTAGTGCTGCATCAGCCAGGCAGGGGCAGTTACACGCAGTTACTGAGGAGCAGGCACGTTCAGCCGCTACTGTAGTGAAAGGTATGGTCTCAGTCTTGGGCCGACCTTTCCATGTTTTATTTGATTCCGGCGCGACACACTCTTTCCTTGCTTCGAGGTTGCTTGTTTCTTTAGATAGAGTCGCAGAGACGCTATCGTCTCCATATCACATCCGAGGGCCAGGTGGCCAGTTATTTGTCATATCTCTGATAGTCAGGCACTTGCCCGTACTGATTGGCGGTTACGAGATGATCGCAGACTGTCTACTCCTACAGCTAGATGAGTTCGACTTGATTTTAGGCATAGATTGGCTATCCACTCATCATGCACTTGTTGATTGCTTTAGGAAGACGGTTGTCTTCAGGATTCCAGATCTACCCGAGTTCACGTTTGAGGGTACTACACATGACTCCACCATGGAGTACATTTCAGTATTGCGAGCCCAGCGACTTGTTGATCAGGGTTGCGATTCTTACCTTGCTTTTGTTCGAGAGGTGTCTGATCAGGAGCCGATGATACAGGACATCCGAGTAGTCTCAGAATACCCTGACGTATTTCCTGATGAGCTACCAGGGCTACCTCCTGAGAGAGAGATTGAATTCGAGATCACATTGTTGCCAGATACACAGCCGATCTCGATGGCACCATATCGCATGGCACCAGCCGAGTTGAGGGAGCTGAAGGTGCAGTTGCAGGAGTTGCTTGACATGGGATTCGTGAGGCCGAGCACGTCACCTTGGGGTGCTCCGGTTCTATTTGTCAAGAAGAAGGATGGATCCATGAGACTATGCATCGATTACAGGCAGCTGAACAAGAGAACGGTGAAGAACCGTTATCCCTTGCCACGTATCGATGATCTGTTTGACCAGCTCCAGGGATCTTCGGTTTTCTCGAAGATCGATCTTCGCTCAGGTTACCATCAGCTGAGGATTCGCGAGTCGGACATTCCGAAGACAGCCTTCAGGACTCGCTATGGACACTACGAGTTTGTGGTGATGCCGTTTGGGCTCACCAATGCACCTGCGGCTTTCATGGATATGATGAACCGTATCTTCCGTCCATACTTGGACAAGTTTGTAGTGGTGTTCATCGACGATGTGCTCATCTATTCACGGAATGAATGGGATCATGCGAATGATCTACGAATTGTTTTGGATACATTGAGAGAGCACAAGCTATATGCCAAGTTGAGCAAGTGTGAGTTCTGGTTATCCCAGGTCTCATTTCTCGGGCATATCATTTCTGGAGCAGGCATTGCAGTTGATCCTGCGAAGATAGATGCAGTTATGTCTTGGGAGCAGCCCAAGACAGTCACTCAGATTCGGAGCTTCCTCGGATTAGCGGGCTATTACAGACGCTTTGTCAGCGGATTTTCACGCATCGTCCGTCCATTGACACGATTGACGCAGAAGGGAGTTCCATTCATTTGGGACGATTCATGTGAGCAAGCCTTCCAGACACTGAAGGAGAGGTTGACTACAGCGCCTATTCTTGCTCTTCCTTCAGGCACTCAGGACTATGCAGTTTACACAGATGCATCTGGAGAAGGTCTAGGAGCAGTGTTGATGCAGAGGGGACAGGTGATTGCTTACGCATCACGACAGTTGAGACCGCACGAGCGGAACTACCCCACACATGACTTGGAGTTGGCGGCAGTTGTCTTCGCCTTGAAGATCTGGCGCCACTATCTATATGGGGTGAACTTCGAGATTTTCACAGACCACAAGAGTCTGAAGTACATCTTTGATCAGAAGGAGCTGAACATGAGGCAGCGTAGATGGCTCGAATTGCTGAAGGACTATGATTGCACGATCTCTTACCATCCCGGTAAGGGAAACGTGGTGGCTGATGCACTTAGCAGGAGAGCACATGCAGAGGGTACGGCAAACTGGCTATATACGTGGGATACACTTGCAGCTTTGAGTGATTGGCATCCTCAGGAGAGCGCATCCATTTCTACCGCCGTACCTCCACGATACAGCAGTCTTTGGGATCGTATTGTTGAGGGCCAGAAGACCGATCCTTGGATTCATGATAGATACATGCGCGCCATCAAGGACGAGTTTGACGACTTTGTTGTGATGGAGTCTATTTTATGGAAGGCAGGACGGGTCGTTGTACCCAATGACGAGCAGCTTCGCAGAGACATTTTGGACGAAGCACACAGTTCACGGTTATCTATCCATCCAGGCAGTACGAAGATGTACCGTGATCTGCGTCGACATTTCTGGTGGGATGGGATGAAGCGCGATGTGGCACTACATGTTAGCAGATGCATGACCTGTCAGATGGTCAAGGCTGAACACAGGAGACCGCCAGGATTACTGCAGTCTCTCCCCATTCCCGAGTGGAAGTGGGAGAGCATTTCTATGGATTTTGTCACAGGTCTGCCGAAGACACCAGGTGGCCATGATTCTATATGGGTCGTTGTTGATAGGTTGACCAAGTCAGCCCATTTCATACCTGTCCACACGACTTATACTCCATCCAGATTAGCCAAGCTCTATGTGCAGAACATTATCAGGCTGCATGGTATACCACGAGAGGTGGTGTCTGACAGGGATTCGAGATTTACATCTCACTATTGGCATCAGTTCATGTCAGCACTACAGACAGAGCTGAAGATGAGTTCTGCTTATCATCCGCAGACAGACGGGCAGAGTGAGCGCACCATTCAGACACTTGAGGATCTACTTCGCGCATGCACTTTGGAGTGGAAAGGGTCCTGGAAGGACCATTTGCCTTTGGTGGAATTCACGTACAACAACAGCTATCACTCCAGTATTGGCATGGCACCATTCGAGGCCCTATACGGGCGGAGATGCCTCACACCTCTCAGTTGGCGTGAGGTAGGTGATCATGTTTTATATTCCGTGGATCTCTTGGAGGAGACTGCGAGAGCTGTTGATCTTGTGAGGCGGAGGCTTCTGACGGCACAAAGCCGCCAGAAGAGCTATGCGGATCGTCGGAGGAGAGACTTAGAGTTTCAGGTAATGTAATTATTTTCTCCTCATCCACTCAATTATGATATATATGTGTTCAACTTAATCCCATACTAATGACAATCCTATAAATTATAGGTTGGAGATTGGGTATTTTTACGAGTATCTCCCATGAAGGGAGTGCAGAGATTCGGTGTTCGTGGCAAGTTGGCGCCGCGATATGTTGGACCTTTTGAGATTCTGGCTAGAGTGGGGAAAGTGGCATACCGAGTAGCCCTTCCTCCACATCTTTCAGCTATTCATGATGTTTTCCACATATCCAATCTGAGGAAGTATGTCCACGACCCTCGCCACATCATCAGTTACGAGAATCTCGATGTAGAGCCGGATCTGACCTATGAGGAGAAGCCTGTCCGGATACTTGATCGTGCTGTGAAGAAGCTTCGCAGCAAAGAGATTTCATTGGTCAAGGTCTTGTGGCACCGACACGGCGTCAAGGAAGCGACATGGGAGACTGAAGCCGACATGCGAGCACGATATCCGCAGCTATTCTGATGTAATCGTCAAAACAAGCTTTTGTAATTTGACACATTATAAATATATGGCTTGTTTTCCCTTTGAGGTTTTTATGGGTTCAAAACCCTTTGAGGTTTTTATGGACATATGAAATTCAAACAAGTCATCGAATAGCCTTAACTCGAGTCTCGAGGACGAGACTCCCTTTGAGGTTTTTATATTTGTAGCATCTGGTTTCCAATCAAACCCGAAGTCGTCCGATTTTGGGTCTAATGAACCCAAAAACGTTGTCGGTCAATACTAAACAACTTAAAACGATCAATTAGTAGTGAATCAAAAGTCGTTCGGACGAAATCGACCAAAAATCGGTCCCTTTGCAATGCGTGCCGTGAAAAGCCGCGACGCAAATTCGGAAACCGCGAAACAAACCAAGACCACCATTAGATCCGATTCGACGATACAAGACCAACGGAATTGACCGTTCGTCAATCGGAGGTCGTTTGATATTTGTAAATAGTAAAATTTAACCTTAAACAAAATCCGTATCCGAAAATTCCGAGTATTTAAAACTCGACCGAAAGTATATGAATATTATACTCATATTGATCGTCGTTCAACGACGATCAAAACGAGATATTTCACGTTGGAATCCGGCAATCAATGCGCGAACGCCGTCAATTTTTTTGATATGCGAAATAAAAGGAATTTTTGGAAAAAAAAGAAAAAAAAATCTGACTGTGCACAGCCTGTGCGCAGTCCAGCCGTATATTTTTCTCCCACTTGTCTTTCTCCTCTTTTCTCTCCTTATAACACATGCCACAATCCTATTTTCCACTTGGCATTAAACCTTGAACCATTCTCTCTCCCTTTTCCCTATAAAAACAACCCCATCGAGAGAAACTCCAGCCCCTTTCTCTTCTCCTTCAGCTTCAAGTACAGCTGCAAACCTTCTTCATCCTCCTGCTGTTCTGCTGCAAATTAAAGCAATTGCATGTCATCTTGACCCAATTCAAGGTACATTCATCCCCAATCATTCTTCTTCCCTTCTCCATTATTCTTCCCATCTTCTTCTCTCCAACATAAAAGCTCAAAGCTCCTCCAGATCTTGTTAATGCTGCTGTCCAGCCACTGTCAGGAGCAAAATCTGCAGCTGAAGCTACTGTCTTTTATCTCCTGGAGGCTCCTGCAGTCTCCCCTCAAGCCATTGAAGCCTCCCTTGTTGCTGGAGCTTTCTCTCAAACCTTCAAAACAGCTCTCCATGTTGCATGCAACCATTGATTCTTCCAAATTTGAAGCAATCTAATCAAAGGTACCATCCCCAGCCCTCTCCTTGCTGCCATGCATGTATCTTAGATTTTAGTATATGTACATCCCCTCCATGTCTATTGCTGCCATGCATGATGTTATAAACATTCTGGATTCCTCAGTTAATGCGTGAAATTGGATAGTTATATGCAGAAAACTTAAGATCTGCTTTATAATTTGAAATGGGGATGGTTGTTATGATCTTTTCTTTCTTCAATACTCATGCCAATTGTATTCTAACAAGGTTTAAACTCTTACTAGTTATGATAATATCACATGAATGGAAGTTTCATTATGCACCTGGCTTTTGTGCTTATAGTTAAAAAAAATTGTTAAATTTCCATTCCCTGGATACGTACTGTCTGCTCACAGTTGTAAAAAAAAAATTAGTTTAATTTTTTTATACTGTAAATTCCTGCTTGTGAGAGAAATATTAAACTTCCATTTCCTGGATAATGGGTATTGTTTGCTTATAGTTTAAAAAAAAAATATATCAAAAGCTTAAATCAAAAGGTGAGTGCATGCGTTCCATCTATTTGTACACCTATTAGAATTTATATCGTTTTAAAGCATATTCATAAATACAAATATGCACATTATATTGTTTTTATTGAGCAGAATATTAATCCAGGAATTTATAACATAAATTGTTTGTAGATTGGAATATTAAGGGACCTTTGTGATTGTTCATTGGGACCCATGGGGTACTGGCAAGATTGTCGTTATGTGATCTCGAGGCCAAGAGTTCAAGTTGTGGAAAACAACATCTTGCAAAACAATAGGATAATGGTGCAGGTATCAACTCGAAGTAATCGGACATTTTCTCAAATTCCGCCTTTTATGGTGTGCAGTTTGGTGCACAATAGATTTCTCTTGTGAATTTGTGATCAATAATGTTTAGTTAAAAAAAAAATTATAGTTATCCAATCAATACTTCCAGGTGGTGGACAACGAGTAGGGAAGGCGTAAATCCAAATTCCATACTTTTCAAGATCATTAATATATACAACCATTTATTCTATACCAAGCTACTCCTTCCAACATTAAAGATACAAAATCCAACACTTATTATACGTTAATCTATGTTACTCATATGGTATTACATTCTAGTAAGAGGTGCAATAGGACGCAGTTAACAGTCTTAATGTAGAAGATTCAACTGATCAAAGTACGAGTGACAAAAAGATCAGAATAATAATATTTCAGCCTTGTAACGTACACACCAACAAGAGGAGGATTAGTTTGACAAAATGTCTAGATTTTTAAGTCAATCATGGAAGAAATCAACAATGTGATGAGTAGTCAAGGAAAAAGATTGGTGAGTTGTTAATATCTAATAAAATATTAAAGCCGGTCAAGGTGACCTTTACACCTGATCGTGCGAGGGCGCGGTGACCCTCAACTGGGCGGGAGATAGGAAGCCCAGTTAGGGCAGCGACCGCTTAATGCGCGGGTCTAGGATCCCAGTCTTTTACACGGTTTTTACGCGAGCTCGCAGTGTTTTTACGCCTCATTGGGATCCAGACTTTAGATCAGTTTCGCTGACCCTGTTTTAGGATGCCCAGGCGGGGGATCCTGGTTTTTCAGCTTTACGTACGAGCTCGGTTGCCCGTACTAGTCGGGCTGTGTTTTCTCTAGAGCGACTTTTCTAGGGAGTCTCTCTCACCCGTCTCAGTGGCGTAGTTGGAGAATAGACCTATCCCTCTATTGGACCGCACTTCCAATTAGAGGGCGAGACGGAAGAGCCATTTGCAGGCTTCTTCACCGCTTGAGTTACTTCGCCAACAGACTTGGCGATTATATATCTAGATCATTCATATCTATATCTAAATTACCTGAAGTTATATCTGAATCATTGAAGTTAAGAATTGGAGAAGTTACGATCAAAAGACTATTCTCTCTCTACCCAAGAATTTAATTAAATTAATAGATCTTTCTAATCTTAACTTTTCCATTTCACTTACCAACGGGATTTCTGAAGAAAATGATATATGTGCTTACACTCATACACTCACGAATACGCAACTAGTTATACATATGTCACATGTGGGAAATGCCAGGTTATGGGACAACATTTGAGATGCTTACAAGTAACCTGAAAAACCGTTTTCATTTGCAAGTAGAATTGAATCTTAATTTGAGTTGCTCTCGCCTTTCTGCTTGTTTCTTTTGTAAATAATAAATGTCCGTTATTTTATATCAGTTTTTGGGAGGTACCAGCAACCGCTGACGCCTTTTCTTTCCTAATATGTGTGGCAGGCGAACAGCCTGCAGCTCAGTAGCGATACATGCTTCCGGGAGACAGAGTTTATACCCGACGGTATGAATTACTTTGTCTCAGTTTTTGTTCAGATAATGATGTAAATATTTTCTCTTTTGTATCACATTTTGGGATATATGTTGTAACATGGAATATGCTTGTACCTATTGTAAATGGATATGAATATTAATGAAAAGAATTTTGGTGCCATATTGTCTCTTTTACTTGTGGTCATGTATTGAGAATGAATGTCATATTTGCGCGAAAAATTTCCCTGTATTTTTGCAACTTGTGCGATATAATTGTGAATGATATCTTGCGAATTGCGCGTAAACGGGTACCCGGATCCTGAGGGGTGGACAATCATGTTGTTTACCAAATAACATGCAGTAAGAACCGCATCATCCCAAAAAGAATGAGGAGCTCGACTTTGAATCAAAAGAGTCATTGTGACATCCAAAAGATGACGGTGTTTGCGTTAAGCAATACCGTTTGCCTGTGAAGTATAAGCATTGGGAACAATGTGATGCCTGTGAGTAAAGATATGTGGCAAAATTTGAGTCAAGGTACTAGGTGGTGGTATAGGGAACACGTGTAGGTACTGGTAGTGGTGGTGGAGGAGGTGGTAGAGGTAGAGTAACCTATTGGAGGTTGTGCAGACGTAGTAGGAGGAGGTAAGAAAACCTCCTCACTTGAGTCTGATGGAGTCAATTTGTCACCTGTAGGAGATAAATACATAACAGATTCAAAGAATGTGACATCATCACTGACAAAGTATTCCTATCGGAGCGAATGAAAACAATGATACCCTTTCTGGGTACCAGTGTAGCCTACAAAAACATACTTGACACCTCTATGAGAGAACTTGTCAGATCAGGTGTCAGATTGTGAACAAAGGCCACAGAGTCAGACACTCAGGGTGTAAGAGAGAACAAGTCCTCGAGAAACACAATTGAGAAAGGAACCTTTTCTTCTAAAACAGAAGATGGCATGTATTTCACCAAGTAGCAAGCTATGGGTTCCGCATCACCTCAGAAAGAGTGAGGGGAGTGACTGGATCAAAAGGGTTTGGGTCACATCAAGTAAATGACAGTGTTTGCATTTGGCAACACCGTTCTGCTTGGATGTGTAGGGACACGAGGTCTGGTGTACGATGCCAAGAGACCTGAGGAACTTGGATAGCTGTAATGTGCATGCATTGTCAGAACCTAAAAACTTTACAATAGCAAAGAAATATTCTTTATTTTATTAATAAATGATTTAAAACACTCCTAGTTTCAGACATGTTTTTTAACAGAAAAATACAAGAGAGTCTAGAGTAGTTATCCAGGGAAACAATATAAAAATGGTGTCTCTAGTAATCAAGAACACGACTTGGACTCCAAATATCTAAGTGAATAAGCTCAAATAACTGAGTATTGCTAGGACTCTGATAACCAGGAAAAAAAGAGCGGTGATGCTTGCCCAGCTGGCAAGCGTTGCACTGGAAGTGTTAGAAAATAGAGAACACGGAAGCGAAACATGGAAAAAGATAAAGAAAAATAAGAACAACATGATTTTTACGTGGAACCCTACCCCCTAAGGAGCTGGATGATACCACGGGAGAATGCCTTAAAGGGCCAGGTTTGTCTATTGACTTTCTCAATGGTTACAAGAGGTCTAGGGCTCCTTATATAACCTCCACAGAGCCTCCAAGTCCCACCAATGGTTGATGTGAGACTAAACATGTGGATGGGGTAAATGGATCTCTCTAGGATCCATTTACCCTCCTACAACTCATACGACGCACAACCAAATACTCCAACACTCCCCCTCAAGTTGGAGCATGCAATGCTCAGCTTGGACAAACAGAAAGAACTCAACTCACAATGCATGACACTCATACAATATCAACTTGACGCGTACAACTGACAACTGTTATCGAGGACATTGCTTCTCATGCCATGCAAGTGAGGAGGACGAATGGGCTGGAGCGTGAGTTTGCTGAATCTCCTCGTCAGAGAGCATGTGCTTTGAAACTGCGCCTGTCAGAGTCACTGCAACTGAAATGAGTCTCCTCGTTGGAGTACTCTGGCCCGCCACAACGTGTGGACAACTGCTCCATCTTTAAAAAGGGTCGAACTGAAAAAGGCTGTGGAAGTGCAATACTCGTCGGAGTCCATAGTCGCTGGAGAATGGAGTCTGAAAGAAGTCTCCTCATCGGAGAACTGGGTCTCTCCCGTCTGGCATAGAGATGGTACTCTACTTTAGAGTACCTATGATACCACATGAAAAACCCTTACCCACATGGCATAGGGAATGGTCCTCTACTCTGGAGTCCGTATGCCTTTTTATGTCTTTTATGTATTATTTGTTTCCTTTGTATTCTTTTTGTAATTTGCCTAACAATTTACTCTCCTATATAAGAGAACCTTCGGGCTTTATGAATAAATAATTTCATTCTTTTCTCTCCACATGGTATCAGAGCGACGGTCCTACATCGGAGTTCGAATACCCATTTGTGCCCTAGTCCTTACCCTCCAGCCTCTACGCATGTGTAGCTTCTCCAACACTGTTGCAGGACGACCGGTGTCGCTAGTACCCTTGCAGGGCCGCAACAGTGCTGCTAGGACTCCCCAGCGCTGTCGCATCAAGCCTTTGGGGTTTTCAGTGTTGCCTTAGGGCCACTGCAGCCTCTAGCAGCTTCTCTCGCCCCCTCCCCCTTGGAACCCTTCCAGTCCCTCTAGGCCCTGTGTGATCCCCAGCGGTCTTTCGTAGCCCCTCTCAACTCCGTGCGGTCAATTTGTTTCATGTTCGACGCTGACCAGCAATCTGAATCGCTCTGCGGAAAATGTGATTTCAGACCTTTATATCATGTCTTTCGGCCCTATTGTGGATCAGTGATTGAAGGGGATGGTTGTATGAGTCTACATGTATCACCAAACCTCCATATGATTGTGTAGACTCGCTCAAATTAGTCTACTTCCCCGGTCGAGTTTCACTTTCGATCATTTTTTATCTTGTTAGAAAACAAGGGTGATATCTTTGCCAATGCCTTAAATGACGGATTTCAATTTTGTTTTGGTGATGGACCGAAATGAAATTTTGACAGATTTTCTGTCAAAATTTGACCGAAATTTCGGTCATTTCGGTCAGTTTTTGAATATGCCCCCCCAAATTTGGGTCGATATAGGCTATTTCGGTCGAATTTTGGTCACCCACCGAAATCGAAATTTGACCGAATTTTGCCGAAATTTGATCCCATGATGTTTGCTTCGTCTGGTGCCTTTAAAGGTCCGACTCTCATCGTGTAGATGGATGGAACCAAATATGAGTTGTGATCCGTGCAGTTTCTAACCTGCATGCATAGTGAACCAGCCCACCGTCATGGCAACGTGGGACATTCTGGCATCCACTTATGCCCAAGTGAAGAATGAGATCAAGATTCTTCAGCTTCAGTTTGACATATACAGGGCAAAGCAGAATGGTCATCCACCGCACACGTTCTTCTCCTCGCGTTGTGGTATGTTCGAGAAGCTTCACAGCTTCATGCCAATTACGACCTCCACAGAGCAGCAAATGGCATACATGAACTCTACGATGGTTCGAGTTTTCTTGGTTGTGCTTGACCTAAAGTATGAGGCAGCACGAGCACAACTGCTTTCTGGGGCGACCATACTCACATGGAGGAGGCTTACAGTTTTCTCAGCATGCTTCTTGCTCCACATGTTGCCACCACACATCCTTCCTCAATGATGGTTGCTTCTCGCAATAGAGGAGGCTGTACTCAGTTCAAAGGATGTAGTCCTCATGACAGATGTGGTGGATGTCATCTTGGTCTATGCACCTACTATTGTCGTCCAAAACACTTTGAGGACACTTGGGGCCTGTTTGGTTGCAGGGTTGGGCAGGGTTGGCCCAACCCTGGTTACTATTCACAAGGGTACTTTCTCCTCACAGATTACTATTCACCCATCCCAACCCAGCCCAACCCAATCCAGTCCAATCCACCAACCAAACAGGCCCTTGCTATCATAAGCATGGATACCCCGCATCTGCTCGTGTGGCGAAGCAGATTGAGCCTTCAGACACTATAGCTCCTCAGGCAGATCCGCACCTTGATGACATTGTCTCTCATATGCTGAAGAACATTACTCCAGTGGCGGGCACTACTACTATAGGATCTATGGATACTGCAGCTACAACTAAAGCCTCTTTGAGCTCCTTAGATATCTCATACGCTTTTACTAATTGTTGCAATGCAGATATGACAAAATGGATCATGGACTCTAGTGCTTCTCACCATATATGTCGAGACAGAGCCTAGTTTAGGTCTCATAGGTCTATACCCCCTAGTAGATGGGTCGTCATTGCGAATGGAGTTTGCTTGCCCATCACAGGACAGGGGGAGTTGTATTTGATGCCATCCATGCACCTGCAGAATATTTTATATGCTTCTGATTTTCAGATGAACTTGCTTTCTTTTAGACAGATTACAAAGGATTTGCATTGTCGTGCCATTCTTGATCCATCTTCTCTTGTGTTTCAGGACATACTCACGGACAGGGTGATTGGATGTGGCTGTGAGCAGCAGGGGCTCTACAGACTGGTATAGCCTCTTCATGCTGGTGCCTCTAGTATTCCTACTGGACCGGTCTCACCGTTCATGTGACACCTTCGTTTTGGCCACCTTCCTCTACAGAAAATGTTTATGTCCTCCCAAAGATCTCCACACAATCTTCCTTCCAGTGCGAGGCTTGGCAGCTTGGGAAGCATCATCGTTCTTCGTTTCCATCTCATCAGAGTCGGAGAAGTTCTTAATTGTTTGAGCTCGTTCACTTAGATATTTGGGATCCGAGTCGTGTCTGTGATCACTAGGGATACCGTTTTTATCTGGTTGTAGATGAC
Organism: Ottelia alismoides; assembly: GCA_037367405.1. Classification (NCBI taxonomy): domain Eukaryota; kingdom Viridiplantae; phylum Streptophyta; class Magnoliopsida; order Alismatales; family Hydrocharitaceae; genus Ottelia; species Ottelia alismoides. The sequence continues at coordinate 111,950 of JAZKJV010009824.1, read as the reverse complement.
TATTCTAGACTTTCTTGGATTTTTATTGTTAAAGATTAAGTCTGAGGTTAGGTCTGTCATTAGATCATTTATTAACAAGATGACGACTATTTTTCTGCTAATGTTAAGTATTTGCACTCTTATAATGCCTTAGAGTTTCACACTTTACAGTTATCCGAGTTTCTCAAGTCTCTTGGCATTGTACATCAAACCTCGTGTGCCTATAAACGTTGTTGTCGAGCGTAAACATCACCATTTACTCGATGTGATCAGAACCCTTCTGATTCAGAATTGTGCTCGTCACTCTTATTGGGGTGATACGGTTCTCATTTAATGCTACTTAGTGAACTGTTTGACATCTTCTGTTTTGGGAGAAAAGGTTCATTTACTGGTTGTGTTTCTCGAGACGGATCAGTTCTCCCTTACACTCCGTGTGTTTGGATATGTGGTCTTTGTTCACAATCTTTTGTTTGGTCGTGACAAGCTCTTCCCCATAGCTGCCAAGTGCGTCTTCGTTAGCAACTCCTGTACCCAGAAAGGGTATCGTTGCTTTGATCCGCTCCGACGTTGTAGAGATATGATTATGTCCAGTATTGTTTTCTCAGTTTATTTTTGTTTCATCTATCTTATGTAATTTACCCGTGGGCTTCTCCTCTATATAAGAGAGCCCTAGGGTTCCGTGGAATTAGACCTGGGCAAAATGTGGGCGGTGCCGGCCCATGGGCTGGACCGAAAGGGCTGAGGTTCAAAAATCTATGTCCAAAGTCTACCATGGGCCGACCCATGGCCCATTTCATTCTTTTTCCATTGATTTTTTAATGGTATTTAATGTATATAAATGATTTTATTAATACCATTTATACTATAACTAATATAAGTAGTTTACATGTTACTTGACATGTAAACTATTATATTTTATTTAAAACTAGTATCACATATGAAAAACTTGAAGTGTATCATATTAACACATGTATTATTCAGCTTATATTTATATTTTTTTTATTTTTTGCGGGCTGGGCTGACCCATGCCCAAATTTTCTAGTCCAAGCCCGACCATGAGCGGCTTGGGCAAGCGGGCCCCCAGTCCATTGGCCAGGTCAACGTGGAATAAGTGATTCTTATTATTTTTCCAACATGGTATCAGAACGGTGATCCTAGACTGGGGCTCTCGTACCCAAGAAACCCTAGTTGCCACCCCCTAGCCCTACCTCTCTCTCACGACATCTTCGCTGCTGAACTCTCTCTTTCTCTCTTTCGTTGTCATCGTTGGACCCCCTCTCTCTTGCTACAGTCATCACCGACCTCTTTTTCTTTCCATCACCCCTATCGTTCGCGGTTGCCTGGTCAAGTGCTGAGTCAGAATATAGAGCTATGGCACAAGGGACCACATAGATGATGTGGGTTTGAGTTGTCTTAGCTGACTTATATAGGTGTGTCTCTTCCTATGCAATTACAATGTGATAATCAGATAACTTTATTCATTGCAAAAAATCATGCCTTTCATCAGAGAACTAAATATATCGAAGTAGATTGCCACTATACACGAGACATGATTCAGAAAGGCTTTACTTCTACTTCACATGTTAGTTCAGGAGAACAAACTGCAGACATCTTCACCAAGGCCTTGCTCAGAGGACCCTTTCAGAAATGTACATCCAAGCTGAGCATGATTGGCATCTATGCTCCATCTTGAGGGTGTGTGTAGAGATATGATTATGTCTATGTATTGTTTTCTCAGTGTATTTTTGTTTCTCTATCTTATGTATTTTACCCATGGGCTTCTCCTCTATATAAGAGAGCTTTAGGGTTACGTGGAATAAATAATTCTCATTCTTTTCCCAACAAACGGAAATACTTTATCAGTGCTGACATTACGTTCTTTGAGTGTGCTATGTATTTCTCTCCTACGGGTGACAAACTGACCCCATATGACTTTGATGAGGAGGTCTACATACCTCCACCTCCTACAGCTCTACTACCTCAAGCACCTGCTCTACCGCCTACTTCACCATCATCGTCGCTGCCTCCACCAGCACCTCATGTACCTGCTCTTGTGGCTGCCCGTGGACCGCCACCCACCTTAACTCAGTTTTTACCACGCGTGTTTACTCGCAGGTGTCGCTTTGTTCCCCTTGCTTAAAATCCCCCCCCCCCCTCCCCCTCACCACCCCCCCAAAAAAAACTTATAAAGTATCGAGTGCAATGGAGAAAAGAGCAATGAAGGAGAGGATTTTCAATCCTGGACAATGGGCCGGGCCATTGGCATGGCAAAATGAACATGCATTTTGAATGATGGATCAGAAGTACGGGCATTGATGGCCTCTGTAGACTGTTTTCGATAGCAAAACTCGAAAAAATTCTGAACTGGTGTTTGTTACCTAATAATTTCAATCCGCTTAACACAAGAGATACACTGGAAATTGATTGCAGGTGGGTGATTGCAAGGACTTGCCAAAGGTTACAACTATGATTTGGCAACCTATACTGTGGTCTGTTATATTGATACGTGGACTAAAATTTATACTCGTGCCCCTTTTTTAGGGAAAGTAAATAAGATTTATGAAAGTAAGAAAATTTTATTTATTTATTTGATGAAAATGGGGTGTGATCTCGAGGTGAGTCACCCAAAATTTCATTAAACAAAATGAAAATGTTTAAGATTACATGAACCATGCTTCGTATAAAGCCCTATACTGGAAAGCAGGAAAAACATATATAATTCCTTTTTACTTATTCGAAGAGTATTCAATTTAGGGATTTGTACACCCATAACATTCAACAATTTCGCAATTACAATCATAACCCTATGTAATTGCGAATTACATCCAAAACCCTGAATAACCCTCCGCTTACACCCATGTCCCTTCGTTAGTTTAACTAATTAGCTCAACTAGATAACTAAGTTAATCTCACCATGCAACGATTTAACGGCTGGGATCACCATGCAACGATTTAACGGAGGGAAATATCAAGTCCCTCCTCCCTCGATCCAGCACTTGCACGAGTCTGGAGGAAGGCAGTGTGCGATGGTGGAGGACGAGTGTTGCAGGGCGGCGGCATGGGATGATTGAGTGTTGTAGGGCGATAGCCTGTGGTGATGCGGGGGCGGGAGTCTGCAGCAGCGAATGTAAACCCGTAGGAGGAGGCTTACGACCGGAGGGGGGGCTTCGAGGGAGGAGCTCTGCGGTGGCAGATAGGGGACTCGACAGTTGCAGGAGGACGGGGGGACCGTGAGGGAGGGAGGGAACTCAAAGGGCCTGCGGACGTGGCAGGACGGGGGGGCTTTGGGGGGCTTTGATAGTTGCTTGCGAGGGGCAGGGGGACCACAGCCGGGCAGTTGCGGGCGGGGGGACCGTATGCGAGGGTGGGACTCGAAGGGCCTGAGGGAGGAGCTCGGCGGTGGCAAGCTATGTTTGGGGGGGGGTGCTTCGAGGGAGGAGCTCGGCGGTGGCAAGCTCTGTTTGGGGGGGGGGTGCTTTGACAGTTGCGGGCGGAGGGCGGGGGGATCGCAGGCGAGCGAGGGGGGTCTCGAAGAGCCTGCGGACATGGCAGGGCTCGATCGCGCTGGGTGCTTCGAGAAGGAGACACCAGGGGGAGAGCTTGACGGGAGGAGAAGCTCGGCCCGAAGCTTCGAGGACGAGCTCGACGGAGGTGAGCGATGCTCGGGGGGAGGGGGGATCGGCCCGAGGCTTAGAGGAGCTCGGCGGCAGCGAGCTATGCTCGAGGAAGGGGGGCTTCGACAGTCTTCGAAGCAGGGGAGGAGGAGGTGGTATTGGAGAGAGAACGATGGTATGTTTTGTAAATTAGAATGAGTTTTAGTGGCAGTTTTGTCTTAGTTAATGGAAACCATCAGATATAACAGATATCCCAAACGTAATATAACACATGGTCATGTAATGTAAGAGTTAGGCATTAATTGGGGTTTCTCATGTAATTCATGATTATGCAGGGTTATGATTGTAATTGCAATATTACTCAGGGTTATGGGTGTAAAACTCCCTTCAATTTAAGCATTCCTTTTAATCAATAACTCTTTTTTGGAGGCGTCATGCTTTCCTTTTAGACATGATTATGCAGTGAGATTATGTCTTTATATATTGATTACTGATTATTCCGTGAGGTTTTACAGTTCAACTGTTTCCTCCTAATGCCGGTAGTGGATAAGTTGCCTGCTCTTCTGAGGGAAGATCTGGAGGCTGCGTTTGAAGATGACTTGGATAATATCTTTGACCTCACTCAGTTGCGTCACTCACTTGGACGACAAAAGCAAGAGCTGGAGACGGAATTGAGGAGGGTATAGAACCATTTGGTATAATCATTTAATGTTTTTGTTTGATGGAATTATACTATCATTTTCGCTTTTGCAGATACAAAGACTTAAAGATAAATTTAAAGTGGTAAACGAACAACTAAGCCAATTTTATCTAGGCAATGCTTCACGTGGAGAGACCGAAGTTCCATCTGTCTTGTGAAGCTAAGGAATCATGGAAATGCCTTCTCATTGTATTTTGTGTGCTTCATTTGTCTGGCAAACACTGGAAGCGTTCATGCTGGATACAAGCGTACGGCAAGGTTAGGTATCTTCTTATTCTTGCTGACTATGAAGCATCCGGACAGGATCTTGTGTTTGCAAATATGTCCATGTTAATAAAGCTCGGGATGATCAGTATCAAGATGAGGATATATTGTAATGAAAGCAAACTGTCACGAAATATTCAAACTTTTAAATTTAATTTCATATATTTGATTTACCGCTTCAGACCAGTCTAAGTTATCCTTGTATTCAAAAGCTGATTATGGAACTGTGGGTCACTTTTCCTCGAAATCTTGTTTACATATGTATCGCAATCATACACGGCCCTTTTTGTGTATGTCCCTAAATTGATGTTCGCACATATTTGTAGTAATTTGTTGCAGACTTGGTTTGCCCCTCCCTCTTCAATCATTGCAAGGGCAGTTCTCAACTCCCCATGCCCAGTGCATGAGAAACCACCATGAGTGGAAAGAGTTTGATGAAGATGATTGTTGAGTTACTTGTCTTATGGGTAAATGGATCATTGTGAGGATCCATTTGCCGACATGGATCCTATTTATGTAACTCACCCCACCTTGGCTATTAGATATATGAGAGAGAAGAACAAAGAAGATTCTTGTTGTAGTGAGCAACAAGGATCGGTTTCCCCATGGTTTTTCACTCCTGATTAGGAGGGTTTCCACGTAAATCTTGTCTCTTGTGTGTTGGTCATTGTCTTGATTCTTTTTTGACATGGTATCGGAGCATTTGTGATTCAAGGATACGGTTTGTTGCTGCATTTCTTGAGCTGAAGCTAGCGGAGCTGCTGCAGTTGGGCTTCGTCTGGATGCCATTTTTTCTACTTTAGGGTTCTGCCTAAAGGATGTTGCTGCTGCACTTGGTACTTCCATCTCCGAGGGTTGTGGTTGCTTTTCCAAATATATTTATCCCTTATGATTTCTGTTGGGAAAAAAGACTTCGATTATGATTCAGAAAACCCTAGGCTCTCTTATATAGGGAGAGACCTTAAGGGTAAATTACAGAGAGGTCTATAAATGATAAAGAAATAACGACAAGATACATAAAGAGATAATAATACTGCGAACTATCTCTACACTCCCCCTCAAGGTGGAGCATAGATGTCTATCATGCTCAGCTTGGATGAACATCTCTGAAAAGATCCTCTGAGCAGTGGCTTGGTAAATACATCTGCAGTCTGATCTCCTGAGCTCACATGTGCAGTAGATATCAATCCTCTCTGGATCAAGTCCCTAGTGTAATGGCAATCAACTTCAATATGCTTGGTCCTTTCATGGAAAGCTGGATTGTTGGCAATGAGCAATGCTGCCTGATTGTCACACTGAAGCTTCATAGGTAGGGGCACAGCTACATGGAGATCTTCTGGTACTGAACGAACCCACATCATTTCCGTGCTGTCTTGAGTCATGGCCCTATATTCGGATTCGGCACTGGACCTTGCCACAACTGTTTGTTTCTTGCTTTTCCAAGAAACCAATGAGCCTCCAACAAACACTGCGAACCCTGAGGTTGATTTTCGATCCTTAGGGCATCCTGCATAATCTACGTCTGCACACGCTGAGATGGATAAGTCTGTGCCCTTTCTGAATAGCAGCCCTGACCCTGGAGAAGACTTCAGATACCTCAGTATCATGTGTATAGCATCCATGTGAACATGTCTTGGCTGCTCCATAAATTGACTCACCCTGCTAATTGCAAATTGAATGTCTGGACGAGTTATGATAATGTAGAGGAGTTTTCCCACCATTTCTCTATATCTCCTCTTATCTACTTCATCAGTATCACCATCATACAACTTCATGCTATGGTCCATGGGAATACTTGATGGTTTGCATCCATCCATGCTGGTCTCAATCAGGAAGTCTGTAATGTACTTCCGTTGGGTCATCACCAAGCCTTGTGCATTCCTTGCAAATTCCAACCCTAGAAAATATCTTAGGGTTCCAAGATCCTTTGTAACGAACTGACAGCCTAGGAATGCCTTCGCCCTCTCTATGCCCTGAACATCTTCTCCTGTAACAAGAATATCATCCACATAGACCATAATGACAACCGTACCTGCCGATGACTTCTGGACAAACAACGAGTGATCGGCATTTGACCTCTTGAATCCCTGTTGCTCAATTAGGTTGGATAGCTTCTGGAACCATGCTCTCAGACTCTGTTTGAGGCCATATATCGCCTTGTGAAGTCTACAGACCATATGCTTCTCCCCCTCAGCAGTAAACCCAGGTGGCTGCTGCATGTAGACTTCCTCCTGTAAGTCCCCGTACAGAAAGACATTCTTGACATCTAGTTGAGATATACTCCAATCACGGACCACAACAACGGATAAGAGAATACGAAGGGTAGAGTGTCTTGCCACTGGAGAGAATGTATCCATGTAATCCACACCATAGGTTTGTGTAAACCCACGGGCGACCAAGCGTGCTTTGTACCTATCCAACGTGCCATCTGCATGATATTTACTGTGAAGACCCATTTACAGCTCACAACTGATGCATCAGAAGGTGCAGGGACCAAAGACCATGTGCCACGAGACTGCAAGGCCCTCATTTCTTCTTCCATTGCTAATCTCCAGCAATCATTCTTCAAAACTTCCTGGTATGTCCGTGGTATATCCACGGACGACAAGGCTGTGGCAAATCTCTGAAAATCACCAGTGAGACGGTGAAAAGAAACCTGTGAAGCAAATGGATAAGAGGCACATTGCCTCCTCTGCTTCTGAATAGCAATCGGAACATCAAGATCATCATCTGTTGTACTGGATGTGCTAGTGTCTTCCTGTACTGAAGGATCCTGGACATGTACCAAACCTGACCCGTCAGTAGTAGTGTCATCTGAACATACCTGAGGCGCGATGATTGGCTGCTGTGTAGTCTGAGCAGGACCTGACCAACGTGTATAGAATTTAGGTAACGATGATATGATAGGCCATGGAATGGGTGGAGGTGGAGGTAGTGGAGGTGGTGCTGGCGTGGAGACGGGCACAGGGGACGACTCAGGTATACTCAATGTAGGTGGTGGAGGAACATAGATATCATCAGTGGTAGTGAATGGTACCATTTTTTCACCTGCAGGAGAGAAATACATGACAGACTCAAAGAAAGTGACATCCGCACTCACGAAGTACCTCTTAGTCGTAGAATCATAACACCGGTAGCCCTTCTGAGTCCTGGAATAACCAACAAAGACACACTTGACTGCTCTAGGAGAGAGTTTGTCAAGTCCGGGAGATAGACGATGAACAAACGCCACAGTACCAAAGACACGTGGAGTCAGTGAAAATAACTCCTTGTCTGGAAAAATAAGAGAGATAGGTATCTTCTCACCAAGAACTGAGAATGGCATTCGGTTGACCAGATAACATGCAGTAAGAACAGCGTCACCCCAGAACGAAATAGGAGCACAACTCTGAATCAACAGTGTTCGAGTAATATCCAAGAGATGGCGATGCTTTCTTTCCGCCACACCATTTTGTTGTGAGGTATATGAACAAGTGGTTTAGTGAATAATACCCTTTGATGAAAGGAATTGAGAAAGTGAGCGTGTAAAAAATTCAAGGGCATTATCCGTCCTAACATATTTGACAGAGGAAGAAAAAACATTGCGCATTTCATTAATCAAATTCTTGATCACATCTCCTGCTTCAGATTTATTTTTCAAAAGAAAGACCCATGACACGCGAGAGAAATCATCCACTACCACAAGATAAAACCTGTGCCCCTGATGATCGGGAACACGACTCGGACCCCATATATCTATATGTAACAACTCAAAAGGGGAGCTACTGCTCCGACTCGGACGACTTGGGAAGCTCGACCTGTGATGCTTTCCCAACTGACACGCTTCACATCGAAAGGACGAACTAGGAGAGATTTGGGGCAGAAGATGACGCATTTTCTGGAGCGGAAGGTGACCAAACCGGAGATGCCAAATGTATTAAGAGACTGGTCCAGCAAAATGAGAGGAGACGCCAGCATAGGAATTCTGAACCAGTCGATATAGACCATTCTGCTCAGAGCCACAACCAATCACCTTGCCCGTGAGTATGTCCTGAAAAATGAGAGAAGACGGGTCAAATATAACACGACAATTCAAATCCTTCGTAATCTGACTAATAGATAGCAAATTCATTGAGAACTCAGGAGCATGTAGGACGTTTTGTAGCTGCATAGTGGAGGATAGGAAGACCTCCCCCTGTCCAACAAGGGGCGAATGGGTACCATCTGCTATCTGCACTGAACGGCCGGGAGGAATGTCCCTGTAGGCCTGTAATGTGCCTCTATCACGACAGAGATGATGTGTGGCTCCGGAATCTATAACCCAGTCAGATATATCATGAGATGTTGGGAATGCAGTAGATCTACCTGAGGTACTCGCAGCAGCGGATGAACTGACAGAGGCAGTGGCAGCAATTTCTGAAGAACCACCAGACGAATCACCAGATGAATGTGGCATAATATCTCGGAGACGAGCCACAAGTTCGTAAAATCGATTATCTGCAGTAGAGAGTAATGGTGACTGAGAGTGCTCTGCAACACGTGCCGATGCTGGGAATCCATGCTTAGAATAGCATGTTTCCTCTGAGTGTCCTGTGCGGTGACAATAGGAGCATGTCTGACTGAAGCGACCACCCCTTCCCTAGGGTCCACGACCACGACCACGACCAGAAGGCGGTCCACCTCTCCCACGCGAGACTGCCATCGCTGATGGGGGTGGAGTAGAAGAGCTGGAGGAAACTGGAATGCAACTGAGCCTTTTGTAAACATCCTCCACTGGAGGAATAACTGCATCAGCTAGGATCTAGGACCGGGCAACATCATAGTCAGGATCAAGTGCCGCAAGTAGAACACCCACCATGGTGGTGTTCCGAGACGTCTTCTGCTGTTCAGGAGTAGCAGTGAGAGGAATGGTACTGTATAACTTCTCAAACATCCCTCTTAGGGATGTGTATAGGGAATGGAGAGGTCTGTCGCTCTGCTTCATTGTGAAAATGTCATGCTGAAGCTGTAACATCTTTGTCTCATTTCGCACCTGCGAATAAGCAGCGGCAAGAATGTCCCACATTGCCTTGGCAGTGGGCTGATGGAGGACGTCGTTAGCAATCTCCATCGTCAATGTACCAGACAATTAGACCTTTGCGTAGGCGTCGTCAGCCTCCCATGAGGCATAGATCCATGTCTTCTCTGCAGGCTCATCTTCGGTAAGAATGTGTTTCTTACCATTAGATTTCATGAGGCTCATGAACTGCATAGCCCAGAGCTCATAGTTAGACCCATCCATCTTCACTATTGGCGCAGGACCTTTGAATGCGCCGGTGGAGGGCATATCGGTTTTCGATTCTAACATATTGCCGCTTGGAGAAGAACAAGGGTATATAGACACGGTGATGAATGTCTACACCAACTGCATCGGATTTGAGTACGTATGTAGACGTTACGCACTCAAACCCATATATCGGATGAAGAGAGGACTAGGGCACGCCTTAGAGAAGGCTTACAGCCCTTGAAGCGGCCGGTTGGGTGCCGCATGGGAGTCGCCTAGATTCTTGCGCGACTGGCTGGGACCACCTGGGTCCTACGGCGGCAGGCTGGGACACCTGGGGGCCGAAGGCGGCTGGCTGTGAGCGCCTGAGGGCCGCTGACGATGGCTGGGACCTACGGCGGCAAGCAGGCACCGCTAGCGGTGGCTGGGACCGCCGGGGAGCCGCTGGCGGCGAGCCGGAGGCCGCTGGTGGTGGGCTAAATCCCTGGAGAGAGAGAGGCGGCGGCGGAGAGAGAGAGGCGGCGACGAGAGAGAGGGCGGCGGATGGGGAGGGGGGAGGGGCGGCGGGTGGAGAGCCCTAGGGCGGCTCTGATACCATGTTGGGAAAAAAGACTTCGATTATGATTCAGAAAACCCTAGGCTCTCTTATATAGGGAGAGACCTTAAGGGTAAACTACAGAGAGGTCTATAAATGATAAAGAAATAATGACAAGATACATAAAGAGATAATAATACTACGAACTATCTCTACAATTTCGCCCTATAGGTTGTTATTGTTGCATCATTTTTTGTCTTGTGCCTTGGAAGGTGTCTACAAGAAGGTTCGGTGTTGGGTTATGAGAGGAGACACCTATTTTCTCGCAAAGTTGCGCTTGACTAGGTGGTGCATATTAAGTGTTCGACAAAATGCTTGAGAAGTTGTTTGTTCACTAGTTTGCGGTGTTACCACTATTGTTGCAAGTGAGGCGGAAAACGCCCTTGGGCTGCAAGTATTGTTATTCTCGGAACCCCTTAGGCTGGGATTCTTTCTTTCTTTGGGCTGGAAGTGTTGCTATTATTGTTCAAGAGAGACTGCACTACGTGCCAGTTTGTTTCTCGGTCGTTCTGTCCATCATGTTGTTGGTTGTTCGATCCTTTCTTGCTCAACCGCAGTGCAGGGATTGGTTTCATTGAGATCACAAGGTCGTAGTGGTGTGTTCCTTCCCTCATGACAAGTTCTTCGAAACTTGAGTAGATAATTGATAGTCGTGTCATTGACCATATAACGGGTGATCCGAAATTCTTTAGAGCCTATAAGTTGGCCTCTAACAATGATTAGGTAGCTCTTGCAGATGGATCTCATGTCACAGTTGTTAGGAAAAGAAGTGTATCCCTTCTGATAAATTCGCCATCCACAATACACTTCATGCTCCTAACATGCCTCTAAATCTCCTTTATGTTAGTAAGACAACAAAAGAATTGAACTGTAAACTTATCTTTTCCTTTGATAAACGTATTGCATGACTTGGAGACATGAAGGAAAATTGGGGTTGGTTTTGTGTATGATGGTTTGTATAGTTTACCAATTAATGTGGCAGTTGCTTTATTTATCGTGATTCGAGGAAGGACAAGAATGATTGCTAACGTCAGGTCATACGATGGCATGAGTGTCTTGGCCATATCCCATTTGGTTATCTTAAAGAATTTGTTCCTTCATTATTTGAAGACTTGAGCTATACGTACTTAGTATGTCATGTTTATTCAAGGGTAAAGTACACACATACAATATATTCAGTTTCTAAAAGTAAGACATGTGAGCCCTTTGAGCTCATTCATTCTGATGTTTGGGGTCCTGCTAACATTCCTACTCATAGTGGCTACAAGGACTTCATTACATTTATTAATGATCATTCTCCAAAAACTTTTGTTTATTTACTTCAAGATCGTAGAGGAGTTATCATCGCTGTGAAAATCAATCTTATTGAGACAATACAGGAAAGTGATCTAGTGATTCAAGTTTGATAATGCATGTGAGTATTTTTCGCAAGAACTACATGAATTGTTTAATGCTAAAGGAACTGTTCATGAGATTTGTTGCAGTTATACCCCTCGGCAGAATGGTGAAGCAGAACGGAAGAATAGACATCTTCTTGAAGTTAGTAGAGCCCTCCTATTTAAAAGAAATATCCCCAAGAGATTTTAGGGAGAGGTTGTTCTTACTGGTGCATTCCTTATAAACAGAATGCCCTTAAGACGATTGAATACAACTACTCCTTTTTCTGTCATTCAACCTAAGAGGAAGTCGTTTGGTCTCCCTCCAAAGACTTTTGGTTGTGTTTGTTATTTCCACAATTCTACATGTGATGCAAATAAACTAGATGCAAATTCAATCAAAGGTATCTACTTGAGATACTCTCCTACTCATAAAAGTTATAAATTCTTACATCCCAATGATGGAAAAATACATGTTACTATAGATGTCACCATTATTGAATACGGATTTTTAGAAGAATGGAAGTAATGGTGAAGGAAATGTTCAGGATTTTCTTATACTAGATGCTTGTGATATTTCTATGAGCTCTATGGGTAACTCCAACTAGACTGATGCCGAGACAGAAGGATGAAAACTTCCTTCTCCTTAGTGGCATGAAAAGTCTTACAATAAGAAATATTTACAAGGGACTTAGATGCAAACTCTGGAAAGAGAGTAATCGCAATTCTGTTCAAACCATGGATGATCCCAGTCCTTCCACTATTGTTGGTGATTCATGTTCTAAACTAGAAAGCGATCAGGAAAAGAATGTCAGCGACAACAATGATGTTGATGGATTGATCATTTCTAAAGTAGATTCAATTGCACATAGACGTGGATGAAGGAAATAAATCTCCCCTCGAGATATGCAAAATATAAGATACCCTAGCGGCAGATATGTTGGCTACTCCAAGCTTAACAAAAATTATAAATGATTCATCGCATCATTGTCTGATTCTGTGATCCCTAGGAATGTTGTTGAAGCTAAGGCTGATCCTCGAAGGGTTCGAGCTATGCATGAGATGGAGGCACTTGTAAAAATTATCATGGGATATTGTAGATATCCCAAATGATGCACGTATAATTGGTTCGAAATGGGTTTACACCATAACATACATGCCAAATGGGCATGTAGAAAGATACAATGCTAGACTTGTTGCACGGAGGTTCAGTCAGAAATATGGCATTGATTACCTGGAGACTTTTGCCCATGCAGTAAAAATGAATATTGTGTGAATTGTTCTCTCTTGCTATTGTCAAAGATTGGGAGCTTCAACAAATGGATGTAAAGAATGCCTTCTTCAATGGAGATCTTCTAGAAGATGTTTACCTACATATGCCACCTAGTCAGGAATAGACAGGAGAATGTTCAAACTGGAAAAAGCTTTGTGGACTAAAATAGTCTCCCATAGCAAGGTTTGAGAGTTTTTCGGATTGTGATGCTCAAGTTTTTTTTTTGAAGTCTGATGCTCAAGTTAAGATATCGTCAAAGCAATGGTCATCGCACTCTCTTTGTCAAGAGTGGCACAAATAAAATCTCTTCTGCTTGTTTATGTCAGTGACATGATTATATCGGGGATGATGAAGAGGAGATAGCTTGCTTAAAAGGTAAACTTGCTACAGTTTTTTATTTGAAGGGCCAAGGAAATCTAAAGTACTTCCTAGGCATTGAGTTTGCAAGATCAAAAGAAGCTTGATTCTCTGCCAAAGGAAATATACTTTGGACCTGGTAATAAAAACTGAAAAGCTGGGATATGAACGTCAATCGGTTTGTGTCATATCTAGTGTTGAAGCCCGAACATAGGGCGTGGCTATGAGCATTGCTGAGATATTATGATTAAGGACTATTTTAACAGTAATTGGAATGAATTCCGAGCTCCCTATGAAGCTATTATGTGATAATAAGATTGTTATAAAATTTTCCAATAATCTTGTTTTGCGTGATCGAGTCAAGCATGTGGAGATCAATTGTCACTTCATCAGAGAGATAGAATTGGCTCCAAAGAGCTTACTCTGCCATACATTATAACCGAATATGAAGTGGTTGATGTCTTCACCAAGGGGCTTCGTAGGACTAATTTTATGAAGAATGTGGGTAAGTTAGGCATGTATAATCTCTGTGCCCAACTTAAGGGGGAGTGTTGACTTACTTGTCTTATGGGTAAATGGATCATGGGTGAGGATCCATTTACCCACGTGGGTCCTACTTACGTAACTCATCCCACCTTGGCTATTAGATACATGAGAAAGAAGAACAAAGAGGGTTCTTGTTGCCGTGAGCAACAAGTATCGGTTTTACTGTGGTTTTCCCCTCCTGATTAGGAGGGTTTCCACATAAATCTTGTGCCTTGTGTGTTGGTGCTTGTCTTGATTCTTTTTCTACAATGATGAACCAGAAGAGAAAAGGAAAGCACAAAGGGAATAGAGAAGTAGATATGAGGTTAGAATTGAGTCAAATTATCAATTCCACAGTAGTTCCCTTCTATTTATAATATATACAAGGATATGCATATAGTCTAATTCTACAACTCAGTCTTATTATTACAACATAATCTGTTATTTTATGACTTCTACCCAATTGGTTGTTGATAGAAGGTGGTTCCCCTGCCTTCGAAAAGTATGATTACTTCATCCACTGTATACATCCCTAAAGGCAATCTGGAAATTGAGCAACAAATTCAACAGTCAATCCATCAAGCATTTTTCCTCATCTTCACCTTCCAAATATATGAGCAGTTGGATTATGTTAGCATTATTGCGATTAACCGTCTGTAGCCTGGAGCTTAAGATATGTCCTTGGTATTGACCGTGTTGTATGTATTGATGAGATACCACAGCAGTAGTGACTGTCCTCATTAACTGCGAGAGGATGGACCTTGGAATCGTTTGAAAACTCCAAGTGATGGGCAACAATACCAATTCCCCCAAGTATATTGTATGGTCCAAAAGTATGTGCCCTAAGTTTGTAACTATACCGTGGAACCAAGAAATTTTGCTTGTATGGCTGTAAGTTTAGATTGCCTATGAGAGATACTGTCACTAGTCACTACAGTGTTGACTGATTGTCCTACAATGTGATATTGCACCTTTCAGATATGTTTAAGCTCACCCAATATTTGAAATTGGATCGCAGATGGGCTTCGACCTTAGGCACTTCAATTGAAACCAGAACATAAGAAAGAAGCTTCAATAAGGAAACTACAATAGGCAACTTTAAAGGGAGAAATACTTTTATAAATCCTGAGGCTGGTATAGGTAAATTAACCTCAGAAACAATGGTATCTATGCGTCTATTCAAGTATCGGAAGGCACTGTTCGTGAAATCTACATTTCCTGCAGCGCAAATTATTCCTACCAGAAATTGCTGCTGAAGATGGGATCACCGTCACAGACAATTAAGGATAGAAACTTCCTTATTGTAGCTGTAGTAGAGATCAATTCCTCAATTGAAAAAAACCCATCAATCACATCTAACATGGATTGAGATTGAGATAGAGATCTTGTAGAAGCTATAAGACAGCCTCTTATGAACTTCCTATTCTAGATGGTGAGCTAGAAATCCCAGCAGGGATTTAATCAAATGCAGTATTAGTCATAGTTGTACAGGTTCTGTTTTTGTCGAATACATCGCACGGCCTTCCATAGTAACATGCGCCAGCTATTAAGTCTACTGGCCCCTAAACTGACATTGCAATAACTTGCATATAATTTTTATGAATCCAAATGGTGAGGAATATCACAGTTGAGTATCTCAGTCCTTGCATAAATCAGGATATCATGAAAAACAAGAGCATGCACTTCCATTAAAAAAGGTTTGATTAGTTCATTGATCAGGAGTTGTAAGGTTTGGGGTGTGCTTATCAAGCCAAAGGCATGACTATATACCCCATGTCACCCATGAGTCTTCAAAGCAGTCTTGTAGACCTTCTCACATTCTGATATGGTAGTAGTTCTCAAAGCACAAGTCTTTCTCTCAAAAGATCTATGCCCATGTGTAATTTATCTCAAAGATTATCTATTACCTTAAATATTTGTTCACTAAAGCCTTGTAATCAATGCCCAGTCATCAAGTACTGTCTGCCTTGTTGACAAGAAGTATGGGTGATGCAAAAAAACCAGAGATTTTTTTCACTCGTGATCTTTGAGTTTTTCCAATAATACTTGTGTCTTTAGCTTTTTACAATTACACTTTTGTACTTGTATTCTTACAAAATTCATAGTAGTGTCCTTTCATTATTAACCCGAGGGGGTATATTTATTTAAAGTCCATGAAGGTAGGAGCACAAGTATTATTGCAAAAAAAAAGGTGACTGTGAGAACTCAGCAAGACACAACTGTTAACATCCATAAAGACTAATGGTCCAATATAAGATTTCAAACATTAGCCATAGAATCTAAAAGAAAATAGTAGATGTTTAAGATTTTTGTCCCAATTCTCTACTCAACATTTTCCCTTATTCCAACATTCCCCTACAAGAACTTTTTTCCCTCTTTCTGGTTTTACCAGAGATCCTTCAACCCTATGGTGGACAGTGGTGATCCCTCTCTATTCAGTGTGAAAGTGATCATCGTACTACATCGAGCTCCTACGTGAAAGTTGTTTTGGTCCATGGTATCTAGGATTGTGCAGGTTACCGGGTTCGATGGGTATCCAACCCGGTTAGATTGACCCTAAACCGATTCATATCCAATACAATTTTTCGTGTCTGATACACATTATATTTGAAACATAAGTTTTGATGCACTAACCCAATCACTATTGACTTAACCTCGTATATTTGACAAAGTTTTAGTGGGAGGCTGGGGTGTAGGGGTTGTGCACGCGTACGTGTATGCAGCTGCGTAGGTGTGGATTTGTGTGTGCACGTGGATGGATACATCTTAATACTCCTCTAACAAATGAGTAAATCTAAACCATCGTCTTCTACCTCATTCAATTAGAGATGCACATTTAAAAAGTGTACATTATTTGATCACCGACAACAAACAATGAGATCACACAAACTTGAGGTGCAAACAAATGTAGATATATTTCTAGATTTTCGATCTCTCTCTCTCTCTATCTGTTTTTACATATTTTGATATCTATATTTTTTATGCATAGTTATAAATATCTATATCCGCACATATGTTATCATATATAAATATAATTGTAGAGTTATTTTTAAATTATATCTAACCTAATTGTATACCTTCTTATGCCATATTTATATAATAATTATTAAATAGATTTAGTGTATCAATATCATCTAGCTATGCTTAAGCTAATCTATAGATTATTTTTTATGTTATCCATTTTTGGTTTGTATCCATTTTAAGGATATGAACATAATTTTCACATCTATCATATTCAAATTTAAAATGGATATGGTAATACCTACCCTTATCCATTGTAGGGTTGCATTAGGTAGTAGACGGCTAGTGTAAAAAATAATCGAATCTTTCAATATGGATTTGAGCAAGAATTCATGTAGCTGATCCTACTTATACTTGAAGAAGGTTTTGTCATTTATTTTAAGGATATAATAATACCTATGCCCGTATCCATATCTGATCGTTTACAAACACATAGTAAGTATGCAATAATCTTATCATATATCATGGATACCCTCGATCCATTTCATTGAAAGGATTAAATATAATAGGCATCATGGGTACTCACGGGTACGCACAGGTAAACGTGAACCATTCAAATAACTCAGTTAGAATTGGATATCCATTGGAATGGACCAGGTCAACCCTTAACCTAGTAATAATGTGTTGGAGCGGGTCACGATCAAGCAAATCCGACTGTATCCTGGTATCCATGTTCCGCCTTCTCGTAGTAGTAGTTATATTCACACATTAATCCATGATTGTGGCTATCTTTATCAAGATGTCAATGATCATCATGTGGAAAATCTCCAAACTCTTCCCAATGTCACATTTGTGGTTCCTTATATGTCAAAAATATGTATGTGATTCAAGCATTTACTTCTTAGATAGCCAAATAATCTACTTGGTTTGATTATTGCATTTTTTAAAATAGAGAGAAAATCCTCTTCAAATTTTTAATTGTTGTATATAATATATTGAGTGTTTTCCTTGATCTTAAATTTCTATTTTACTTGTCCTAGTTATCGATATCCAAATAATAGAATTTGAAAAAAAATCCTTTAAAAATTAAATTATTTTTTATATAAAATCATTTATATATACTTCAAAGCATTAATATGATGTTCCAAATTCTAAAGAAAATAAACTAAATTTGAATATCTTGAAATGAATCGAATTTGAGTCCATGTTAGAAAGTTTTTAAGCATTTGATTTGAATTCGAAATCTTTAGAATAAATTCATAATACAATATGTATTAATATATGTTAATGGTTAATTCATGAAGCTATCAAATTAAAATTTAAATTCCATTTTCAATTTATTTGGAACTAACATTTCGAATTGTCATCAAACAAACTCTTATCGAATATGAACAAGTTCTGTTCAATTGGCAATGGCAGTCCTAGGGAGGGGAGCAGGTAGTTGTTGGTCTCCAGAGTCGGAGTCGGAGTCGGGAGGGGGGGGGGGGGGGGGTTGCAGCTATAACCGGTTCAAGAAGGAAAGAAGGGAAATTAAAAAAAGTTTATTTTTAAAAGGTACCATGCGATTTACATGTACTTTTAAATCCTTACGGTTTCATTTAGCAATTTGGAAAAGAGGTGAAGTGATAAAGGAAGTATTTGTTAAGGTTAGTACAAACTACAAAAATTTCAAATAATCACTGAATTTGAAAGATCACCTTCCCACTAGTGTGTGATCTTAGCAAATAAAAATCAAAATAAATCAAAAAAATGGCATCGATCTATCCGTTAAGCTTAATATTATGCTCAAGCCCAAGATCTATAAAGAGGACTCTCTAATCACAAGGTCCCGAGCCCTTAGCAAGACATTTTCCATAGGCCAATTATGTTGCCGTTCCAAGGCTTGCTTGATATCTTTTTCACATTGGGGAGGATACTTCCACTGCAAGAAATTTGACCTACATTAACGAATAATTTGAATATTCATTACCAACATCTTTCGATGTTAAATGTATGACAACTAATTTTCTTCGTTGTAATATTAACTTTTGTTCTTGTAAGTAGTAGCGAATGTCATATTTGTTGCTAAAGGTTCATATAATAACGATTTATCCGTTGTCTTATTCATTAAAATTTGTACAAATCGTTGCTAAATTTACCAACGATTACAAGAAAACGTCAACGGATAACCATTGGTACGTATTCCTTGCTAGAATTATAACAATTAAGACAAGTAACGAATATTATTCATTTGTATATATTTAACTGCATATAATATTGCAACGAATGTAGAATTATTCGTTACCTTAGGTCAATTTTGTTGTGGTGTTTACATGACAGTTCTGTATTTACTAGAAACATGTGTATGTATTCGGTAAATCCACACTTTTGAGTCAATTCTTTCAACAATCGCCTACAACAATTGCCCTTCTATCATGAAAAAATATCACATATGTCAACTCCAACATTAAGACATGAAAAACTCAAGACACTCTTATTAGTTAGGTTCCTTTCCACATGGGAACTTATCTTAATGTGAAGATAGATTGGCAATAATCAAATATTTGATTTCAATCACCAAATTCGAAATTCGAGATTGATTGAGAAATATTCAATACCTTGATTCTCTCTTGATTGATTAATGAGACTAGCCTCATTATCATAAGAAGATTTTGATAGATGCACAAAGACTCCTCATGAATTACGAACTCGGCAAAAGAAATAAATCACAGAGAGGGAGAGAGAAGTTGAAGATTCGTGGATATTGCAGCGTATTTAGAGGGAGTAGTCAGTAGAATTGTTAGCCTCTTGCCTTCTTCCCTACAGTTTTGAAGTAAAGTTGTTTACTTTGTGGTATTTTTCCTCTTACTTTTATCAGTTGTTTATAGATCTATAGTGTTATATGAAGGGCTTGCTTTGCGTAAGTCCTTCATGGGAGATTGATTTGATTAGTATTACTTAGTTTTGGATTGTTATCAATTTCATTATTTTCCCCCCTCATATTTCAAGTTAGCTATGTTAAAAAAATTCAATGCAATTGTGGTTAATTTCTCTATAGTTGGATTTTATTAGTGATTGTAATTGCCTTGGATTTGACAAACTATGCAATGCATGTGTATCAATTTTGCGTTTTTCTCAATTCGATATATAAAGAGAATTCTCTCCCAACAAGCAATATTGTAGCTAATATGGTTAATAAAACAGAAGTCAATACCATCAAATTGATCAACTTAAACAAGATCGTGTACAAGTTATGCGAAAATAAGATGAAAGACTTACAATTTATAAAGGTCATGTATCTTCGAGTTTTTGCCACCTAGAAGTCCATCTCCAAACACTATGATGAATGTGATTTTAAACATGAGCATATTTTTAAATGTATCTGGCAGTTTTATGATGAGAATGAGTATGTATAATCATATTCATATGACTCATATGTGACATTACAAATTAAGTTGGAGAATGTGTATGCTTCAAAGATATGGAGGTAACATGTTTTTACATAGGATATTATTGTAGTTGAAAATCAAGAATGAAACTTCTATCTAGGATTTTTTTTAATAAATATCAAGTATTATCAATCAACTTTCATATAAGAGGATAAAATTTGAAGTTGAAGTCCTACGCTGGTCGATACTTACTACTCTTTTAGACAGTTGGGAGGCATTTTCAAAATTTATCATTAATTCCACAGATGATTGTGTTATTTCCTCAGAGATCATCGAGATAGATTTTATGAACGAAGAGATGAGGAGAAATCTCATCAAGACTGATTTTATGAATGAATAGATGAGGAGAAAATCTCAAGATCCTTCTTCACATTCAAATGTTTTGATCAGAGAAAGTAGGAGATATAGATGTAAAAACAACAATGGAAAAGATAAAAGTAGAAACAAATTGAAATCTAATGCGAAGATATGTAATGTTGTCATTGTACGAAGAAAGGACACATTAAGAAATACTGCTTCGAGCTCAAAAGAGAGAAAAGAGAGGTATATAAAAAAAGAATGGTAAGGATGACAATGTTGATGTCTTCCATATTGAGGATGATATAGTCATTGTGTATAATATGAATATGGTGAATGAAGAAAGAGATAACACGTGTTGACAAGTTGGTAGTGGTTTAAATCTCATGTGACCTACCAAAAATTATGTGCATCATATACTTCAGAGTTTTTGTATTATTAGAATGATAATAATTACTTGACTAGTATTATAGATAGGATTAACATTATTTTAAATAATACTATTGTTGTTCTTTTAAAGTTGAAAGATGTAAAGCAAGCTTCTGCCTTGTTGAACTTAATCTTAGCAAAAAAACTTGATGATGAAGGATATAGTAACATATCTGGCGATGGACAGCAAAGGCCTGCCAAGGGCAGTACTCTTGTAACACATGAGAAGAAGTGTAGCAACAACATATATGATATGCAAGCATTTGTTTCCAAAGACATAGTGAATGCAACTCTTGATGACAACTCAATTCAAATTGGTATGTAAAGCTCAACCATTTGAGTAAGGAGGGAAATGATAAAATGATGGACTCATTGCTTTCTTATAAAGTATTTCAGAGTATGTTTAAAAGTAACTTTCTAGGAAGGTACAAGTACTAAAGTTGGTTTATACATGTTTATGTAGTTCTCTCAAGGTTAATTATTTTAGCAGTAAATTTTGTTTTGTCACAGGTGCATAAGGAAGGATCAGATCGAGATGTGTTAAGCCAAGAGACTTTTATACACTTATAGAGAGGCAGATAGGAAAAAAGTTGAAATGTATCAGAAACAATAACAACGGAGAATGTGTAGGGCCCTTTTCATATATTGCACAACCCATGGAATTAGATACCAGAAGACTCCAAGGAAGAATCCTCAATTAAGTGGTGTTATTGAGAAGACTCCAAGGAAGAATCCTCAGTTAAGTGGTGTTATTGAGAAGACTCCAAGGAAGAATCCTCAGTTAAGTGGTGTTATTGAGAAGACTCCAAGGAAGAATCCTCAATTAAGTGGTGTTATTGAGAATACTCCAAGGAAGAATCCTTAATTAAGTGGTGTTATTGAGAGATTAATAGGGCTCTCATGTTACAAAGTTCGATGTCTACTTTTTAAGGTAAAGCTACAAAATTTCTTTCCTAGAGAAGCCTTGAACAATGCATCTCATGTGATCTAAATGTTTAAGCAAGGTGATCTGGACGAAAATATCCCTAATGTAGTCCACTGCACAAATGATGCTTCTTTTGAGTACTTACACATACACTTTTAGACATGCTCCAACAAATGAGAAATCCAAGTTGAAATCAAAGACATGACAATATATCCTCATGAGATATGGAAACGATGAGTTTGACTACATGGCAGATGACCATATTAAAAAAATAAAGGGTTTTCTCAGAATGGATATAGGCCAACTAATGTAGAGCATAATCCTTCGCATCATTCATCGAATCTAGTTCTAGATGAAATTCATGAGGAGGCTTCCAATCTTGAGGAAGATCCTGAAATGGCAAGTGCTCCTACTGACAATCAAGAGGAAAGTTCTTCTCTCGCGCATATTCACTCGTGTGTTTATAAGGGGAACAAGTCCCCTCTAGAAGATACTATGCACAAGATTTTATTTTTTTGACAGATAGTGGCTTACTAGAATACTATGAAGATGATACATGTTGGAATCAATGCAACTTGGAGTTGATAAGATCCGCATATATAAGATAAAAAAGTTTGAAAGATATTGCACCGTCGTAAGTTTAGAACAATTCCCCTTTTGCACTCACCAAATCTGAGATTGATTGAAGAATGAAAATCGACTCATCGATACTTCATTGATAAGAGACTTCCTAATTATCATAAGGTGATTTTGAAGGACGCACCAACGACTCCATGAATTACTGGAGGGGATGTGCACCAATACTAGTTTTGAAGAGAGAAGGGATACTGCAGCAAAAATTAGATGAGATAATCTTTCTAGTTACCTGTCAACTTTCTTCTTTACAAGTGGAAGCAAAGTTATCAACATTGTAATATTTTTACTCTACTTATGTCGATTGTTTGATGATTTATAGCAATGGGTTTTACCCTCTAATTGGGGGTAGTTCACATAAAAATCAAGGTTTTTTACTACTCGTGTTCGTCTTAATATCTGCAATATCAATTATACCCTCCCTTTTTGGATTATTATTTGTACCCTTACCTTCTTAGAATATTCACAATTATACCCGTATGCTAAAGCAGGGGCGTAACTAATATTACAAAAGAACAGTATTGTGAATTTTGTAAGAATATAAGAACATAACCGATATTGCAAAAAAAAAGAGCATAACTGATATTGCATCAGTTAAGAAAGGTACAAATAATAAAAAAAACCCTAAAATTGCTCCATACCTGGATTTACTCTATCATATTCCTGAAGCTTCAACAGGCAAGTCCAATCTATGAATGTAAGGCTTGAATTTTCTGCAGTTAGATTTTAGCAGTGATTGTGGTAGTCTTGAATTGAATATATATTCCCAACCACTGTTTGCAGGTCAGGAATGTCAACATTACAGAATTAAACTCAGCCTAAATCCTAGCAACGGTGGATCAACAGCTAAACATAGAAAAAAAGATGGAAAACTGTTCAGAATCCCTGATAGAACCCGTCACTGGGTTAACGCCATGAAACCGAACCAGAAAAACGTTGTGGCTAAAGATCAGTGTGCATTTTATCCTCTACTGCAGGATACTATAATGTAGAAGATATTAGAGCACCTAATATAGATCACAAAGAGCGGCAAGTAGTGATAATTATTGTACAATCTCCAAATGTAGCATAAAAATGCTAATGATATTGCAGAATCTGTCGCAAGATAACTGAGGAAACTACGATGATCTCATGATCAGAAGACAACAGTGTCTAGCATGGTCCCTAATGTCTGGATTATGTTGGACGACATCAAGTTAGAAACATGCTCCTCAAGGTGCTTCTTCGCATCCTGCTTTCCCACATTAGCTATTGCAAGCTTTTCTGGGGGCATCTCGTCCTCTTCCTGAACTGCTTTGTTGTATTTAATGGCCAGATCTAGCATCTCCTGCTCATAACAGCACGCATACAATCAATGCCAAGAATTATTACATTCCATCTTTAAAGTCTCAAAAAAATTTTAAAAAGGAAAGCCTGAAGTGTAGCTGACTTCTCTCACGACTGAATGAGATCCACGGAGGATCAGACTATGTTCCCAGCCCAGCCAACATTAATATATGATCAATTGCAACTTACACTGCCCAGGGTATTGAGCAAGGAAGGAACGTGGATATTGGATAGAATATCATTATTGAATTGAAAGGATAACCCTCTTCTTACGAGTTATATATATATATATATATATATATATATATATATATATATAGGGAAGTGATCAAGTGCGCCCGTGGGATGTTGCGCTCCGTGCGCTTTTGCTAAACGCTGATCGAGTATTCCGCGAATTATACCATTCTCGCATTAATCCTCTCTCTCCTGTAACTAACCGTGTAAATTTATATCCACGCCCTTTCTATCTCTCCAATTTCCCTCCAACGATTCCATATCTCACTTACGATTAATATTAAGTTTTTTAATTCTCATTTCAATTTTAATCTCCTCTCTTTTTGAAAGTATCACATCTCTCTGCCATATTCTCTTTCTTACGTTCTTTCTTATCCTCTCTAGCAATAATCATTATACTTTCAATCATTAACTGCTATATTAACATCTATCCTTTCAATTTTAAATTTAATATTGATACAGATACATATGTGACCAATTTGAAATGAAATAACGAAATAATGATAACAAAGTATTAAGCGAAAAAAATGAAATTAATTTACACGTTATAAATAAAGAAAATGAGAACTTAGAGTAGAGAGAATAATATAAATGATAATATATTGGTAATGGACAGCATAGCAAGAAATAGAACTATACATTTTTTGTGATAGTAGTGTATTATTGAGAGAATAACAAAAGATGAATGCCGTATTAATTGTCTATTAGAAATGGAATATTGGTGTGATTATATTGGAGAGAGAGAAAATTAGAGAGTGGAAACACACGAATTAGTTATAGGAGAGAGAGGAGCTACTGCGAGAATGGTATAATTTGCGGAATACTCGATCGGCGTTTAGCAAAAGCGCACGGAGCGCAACATCCCACGGGTGCACTTGATCACTTCCCTATATATATATATATATATTCATAGCTTCAAAAGCAATATTATCAATTTATTGGATTTTCCATCCATTTTGAAACCGGTCATGCTCCTACTGGCAGTTAATCATAACGCATAGGGGGGATACATCTGCGATAGGGAAGAAAAAGATCATACCTGTACAGTCTGTTCATTGGTTTTGGAGTGCACGTCAAACCTTCGCAATGTCAGCCCATCAGTCCATTTTTTCTTGTGCAGGTTAAGTAGCATTTTCTCCTCAAGCTCATTCTTCCGGTAGTTGATGGCTATCGAATAGTAATGTCTATTCAACCCATGGATAAGTGCCTAAGAGAAGTTAAGACATACAATAAGTAAACCAGATGCACGAACTTAAATGAGGAAAGTGAATTTGTGATGGCAAGGTTGCAGCTTGGATGCCTGAATAGATGGTTTATTAAGATATCCAAGATTGGAGGTTGTCTGCCGTGGCTCTTGGCCTAGCATCATGGTCTGCGGATTGATCAATCGGAATGCATCAATCACGACCTTCCCTTTCACACTTTGTATTGGATCGACCACCACTGCTACAGCTCTTTGATTAAGTGCCTCAAAACTCTACAATGATTGTAAAGACGCTTGTCACCATCCATTACGATGCAACAAAACTTTTCAACTAAATCTGAATTATATAAGACGGATTGTTTACATGTATCCATTTACCGAGTTGTTTGTACTGGATAAAATAAAAACATAAATAAAAATGTATCAGATGTGCTCACATTCATCTAATCCATCCTAGCAGCACATTTAGATATAAAATAAGCAAGTGATTCCCACCTTCTCGCATCTTCCAACTTCAGGCTTGGGTTTCCTTACTTTTCTATCGGATGTTATCTCTTTAATTGTCCCACTGGTCTCCAGTATATAAAGTTTCTGTTCAGTCTATAAATTACAGCCTGCTCTTCTACAGTAACCCTCCAGATTTGTATTAAATTCAGGCCAGCTCCCATTCTTGATACTATGGAGGGTAGAATGCAATTTCTCCGAAAAAGATTCAAAAAGAACACAATTGGAACGCATGAGCAATCTAAATCATCTAAATAAAATTAAAGGCAGCAGTGCTTACAAAATCTTTGGATCTAAACACATCCTATGAAAAAGCATGTGCACATGGTTACTTATATGACCCAAAAAAGGCAGCATGGAAAATGTTTTTTTTTGAAACAACTGTAAGAAATTGTTATCTTAATGAACCGCTTTATACCTACAAAACAAAATATAAGAATATAGGCACACCCAAAAACTTTTACATCACAAGTTTAAAAATATAAGTATTACAAAGACATTAATCACGATGGATCTTGGCATTCTCTCTCTATATATATAGAGAGAGGGAGAGAGAAATGGGGCTGCCCCCACGCCGTTTTCGACGTTTTTTATTTTTTTTTGAAAAATATCATCATGTATATTCATCCCTATATCCCTCCTATATGTCATTCGAATTTCGTCAGAAACAGAGACTCCTACGACCTCCATCGAGATGGTGTCAATTTAAAAAATCCTGTTACCGTTAAAAAATGACTGTCTGGACGAAGGCCGTACGAGTCTTTGTTTCTGACGAAATTCGAATGGCATATAGGAGGGATATAGGGATGAATATACATGACGATATTTTTCAAAAAAAATAAAAAATAAATGCCCATTAAACTCATATATATAGGGTAACATGGGGCTGCCCCATAAGGGGGAGCTAACTTGCCCCCTCCCCCCCCCCCCGGCCATTTTGCTCAGTTTTTTATTTTATTTTTTTAAAATTTCTTTCAAGATTTTCATCAATATATCCCTATATTATGTCATTCAAATTCCGCACGAAGCAGAGATTCCTACGGCCTTCATCCAGAAGGGTCGTTTTTAGCAATTTTGTTACTGTTAAAAAATGAATGTCTGGATGGAGGTCGTAGGACACTCTGTTTCGTACGAAATTCGAATAGCATAATATAGGGATACAGTGATGAATATTCACGGAAGAAATTTTCAAAATGAAAAAAAATAGGTGAAGTGGCGCAAGGGAGCCAAGTTAGCTCCCCCCTAGGGGACAGCCCCATTTTACTCCATATATATATATATATATATAGAGAGAGAGAGAGAGAGAAAGAATACCAAGATCCATCGTGATTAATGTTTTGTAATACTAATGTTTTTGTAACACTTTATATCCAAGTTAGCTCCCTCCAGGGGCAGCCCCATTTACCTCATATATGTATATGTGTGTATATATAGGGTTTAATGTGTCTGCCCCTAAGGGGGAGCTAACTTGGCTCCCCCCGCACAATTTCACCCATTTTTTATTTTTTTATTTTTTGAAAATTTCTTACGTGAATATTCATCACTATCCCTATATTATGCTATTAAAATTTCGTGCGAAACAGAGACCCCCTACATCCTCCATTCAAACAGTTATTTTTTAACGGTAACAGAATTGTTAAAAACGACCACGTCTGGATGGAGGCCGTATGAGTCTATGTTTCGCACGAAATTTTAATAGCATAATATAGGGATATATTGATGAAAATCCACGGAAGAAATTTTCAAAAAAATAAAAAAAAGAGGGAAAATGGGGTGGAAGAACCAAGTTAGCTCCCCTCAAGGGGGCAGCCCCATTTTACCCATATATATATGAGGTAAATGGGGTTGCCCCCAGGGAGTAGCCAACTTGGCTACTCCCACCCCTATTTTTCTCTCATTTTTTTATTTTTTTGAAAAATAAAAATTTGTATATTCATCATTATATCCCTCTCACATTCTGTTAAAATTTCGTCAGAAACAGAGACTCCTACGGCCTCCATCAAAACATGGTCGATTTAAAAAATCCTGCGACCGTTAAAAAAATGACGTCTGGATGGAGGGCTTAGGAGTCTCTGTTTCTGACGAAATTTTAATAGAATGTGAGAGGGATAATGATGAATATACCAAATTTTTATTTTTCAAAAAAATAAAAAAAATGAGAGAAAAATAGGGGTGGGAGTAGCCAAGTTGGCTACTCCTGGGGGCAGCCACATTTTACCCCTATATATATATATATATATATATATATATATATGTATGTATGTATGTATGTATGTACATTAAAACTTCTCACCGGGGAAAACAACCCCGTTCATGGCCACCATAAGGCTCGTAATACGGCCGTCAACCAAATATCATTGGGTGATGCACCTACCCTAGGTTCATCCACGGAATCCCAAAAGGTTGTGGCACACTCAGGTGCCACCATGTCCAGGCCCACCAGCACAATCTCTAACGTTACCACCAAGATTACGTTGGGAGACCAAGAAGGCAGGAAGGGACCAATACTAAGAACTTCTTTAACATATTTTTATGGGACGGAAATGTGTATGAACTCAAGAATAACAAGTGAAATCAACAGATATAAATATTATTAGTGAGACTACGACAAACCTGTTGTGTGTTTATATCCACGCCGGATAACCAGCAGCCAAAACCAGGATGGGAATGGTACCAGCCAACAACCATCTCATTCCTGCAGGAGAGGTCATTTTGTAACATTAGATGCGTCCTAATTCCATAAAATAGAAATCTATATACATACATAAAAGCTGGGTTTTCACCAAACTTCAAGACACGTGGCCGAGCCATTGGCCTGCATTCTGCCCATCTTTTCCCCCCCATCTCGGCTCTTCTCTCTCCTTTTATTTCCTCCCCTCTCCCGCTCTCTCTCACATCACTCAAAACCGTGTTTTCCTCCCATCCACGTTCTCTCTCTCCAGTTATTTCCCTCCTCTCATGCTCTCTCTCTCCAATTATCATCATGAAAGTGGTTCTGTGAGAGAGTTCGAGGTCCCTCTGATGAACTCACCCATCCTTTAACATCAAATTATTATTTTATCTTCCTATTACCAACTTTATTGCAGATATATCTGCAAATATTTAACATAAAATTTATAGTACTTAGGATTTTACCCGCTCTATTGTGTTTTCTTCTTTTAACATTCACAATTTATACCTCTTTTTCCTAAGCTTTTCATAAGTTATGTCTAACGTAGCTAAAAAAGCGGGCTCGCCTGATCTTGCACGTATATTAGTATTTCTTCTAAAATCTTGAACGTAGCTCTTTCAGCAGCTGTGAAATAAAGTCAGCAGTCCAACTGAGAAGTAAACCATTTATTGAGAAAAATAAAGCAAGTGAGAGTAACAGGCTCATCAAGAAATTGTGGATATACTTAATTTGATTTTACATCATTAATATATTTTAAAAATTCATTTGGAAATCAAATTTCATCCATCATGCATTTTATGTAAACATCTTAATTTGAACATGTCATATATGATTGATATAAGTTGTTCTGAGAATCAACAATATATTTTTTTCTAAATAATTACCAAATTTCTTAACAAGTATGTATTTCTTATTATTATAATATATACATATTTTGTTTTACATGAAAAAATCTAAATGTAGCCTGCTGCGAAGCGCAGGTAACATCCTAGTTGTATATAATGTCAAGTATCAGATCAGTAAATGTGATGGGATGGCAAGTGAAATTATTTGTATATTATGTTGATTATATTTATGATTGATATAATTTTTTGGGATAATTACACCCATGATCCTGAGTAATTTCGCAATAACATTCATAACCCTGCATAATCGCGAATTACATGAGAAACCCCGAGTAATACTTAATTCTTACATGACATAACCCTAGGTTATGTTCCGTTTGGAATATCCGTTACATTGGACGGTTTCCGTTAAAAAAAGACAAAAATACCTTGATATTTATTATTATTTGCAAAACATGCCATAAACAATCTCCCCCCCCCTCCCCCGATTCAGCCGACCACCTCTGCACCCTCCCTCCCCCGCCGTCGATCGTGACCACCACTGCAAGCCTCCCCAACTCCACCCCCGCCGCCCCACGACCACCTCTGCCAAGCCCCCGACGGGAGGGATGACAGGCCAGACGAAGCCCTCCTCCCACCCAGATGAAGCCCTTCCCTCGTACCGTGACTCGCCCAGTGGAAGCTGAAGCTCCCCCTCCCCGCCCCAGCCTGTCCAGCTCGAAGACCGCCCCTCCCCCCGCACCGTGCCCTTGTCCTGTGGGACTGTGGAATCTCGAACCCCGACGTAGCCCTCCTCCATTGTCGCACCCCCGCCCAGAGAAAGCCCCACTGTGCCCCCACCCAGACGAAGCCTTCCATCTCGGAGCACCCCTGCCCAGCTCGAAGCCACCCCGCACGCTGCCTTGCCCTCCCCCCACATAAAGGCTGGATTTTCACCCAACTTCAAGACACGTGGCCGAGCCATTGGCCTGCATTCTGCCCATCTTTTCCCCCCATCTCGACTCTTCTCTCTCCTTTTATTTCCTCCCCTCTCCCGCTCTCTCTCACATTACTCAAAACCGTGTTTTCCTCCCATCCACGTTCTCTCTCTCTCTCTCCAGTTATTTCCCCTCCTCTCATGCTCTCTCTCTCTCTCCAATTATCATCATGAAAGTGGTTTTGTGAGAGAGTTTGAGGTCCCTCTGATGAACTCACCCATCCTTTAACATCAAATTATTATTTTACCTTCCTATTACCAACTTTATTGCAGATATATCTGCAAATATTTAACATAAAATTTATAGTACTTAGGATTTTACCCGCTCTATTGTGTTTTCTTCTTTTAACATTCACAATTTCTACCTCTTTTTCCTAAGCTTTTCATAAGTTACGTCTAACGTGGCTAAAAAAGCGGGCTCGCCTGATCTTGCACGTATATTAGTATTTCTTCTGAAATCTTGAATGTAGCTCTTTCAACAGCTGTGAAATAAAGTCAGCAGTCCAACAGAGAAGCAAACCATTCATTGAGAAAAATAAAGCAAGTGAGAGTAACAGGCTACATTAAGAAATTGTGGATATATTTAATTTGATTTTACATCATTAATATATTTTAAAAATTCGTGTGGAAATCAATTTTCATCTATCGTGCATTTTATGTAAACATCTTAATTTGAACATGTATATATGATTGATATATAAGTTGTTATGAGAATCAAACAATATATTTTTTCTAAATAATTACCAAATTTCTTCACAAGTATGTACTTCTTACTATTATAATATATACATATTTTGTTTTACATGAAAAAATCCTAAATGTAGCCTGCTGCGAAGCGCAGGTAACATCCTAGTATCTAGTATAAAACCGAAACTATCACAGATTCCCAGATGGCTTTCTAAGCTCTGCCCGTGAATGCCAGCATTTTAAAAACGGCTCTCAAGGCAGTGACACGTACATCTCCGGATGCTTTTGAAAAATTTCTCCTAAAGGCCCTAGACGAGAGAATCAGCAAGTCCACACAGAGGCGAGGCGAGAAAGGACGAGTGAGATTTCACATCGCATGATTTAGTGTTCTCAATCAGATGAATTGCTCATATGACAACAAAAGGTCGAAGCCCCCCAAAAAACCCATCTCTCAAAACCATTTACTTCTCTTGAAACACCCCAGTACCCTTTCCAATAGCAGCAATTGAAGACCTCTGTCGAAAACCTTCCATAGCTCCACCAAGAGCTGGCTGCTTGAAATGGGGAAGCCATTTGCCTGAAGTTGTTAGCTTTTATTTTTGCATGGATCTGTTTGCCTCTTGCCTCACTAATATAGCTCTAAACCATCTCCCTAACTTTCCCAAGCCTTGCAGATTTCCGCAACATTAAGCAATTTACCTTGGTTTTGTGAATTCTAAATAAAAATTTTAAAAGTTCTAGTTTCTGAACTACAATATTTGCTAATTTTTTATTGAGAAGCTATATGGCAATGGTCTCTAAAGCTTAGTATAGTCCTGAAGTCAGGAATTGTTCACGTTCAGATGGCAATGGAGTTTTTATTCAACATTCAATTCAAGAAAAGTCTAGAGATCTTGGTCCATCTATGTATAATGTCTTTGGAAATCTCTATTTTTTTACCTCGACTGAGGAAAACTCATAGTACATACTCAGTAGGGTTACTTCAACCCAGCTTGCTTTGGTACAAGAGACCGGCAAGGGAAATGTGTTCTCTTCTTTCAACAACAACAATGCTGGACTTTGCTCCGGGAGAAAATTGCATGTGTTCAATGTGTGGTGAGGAACCTAAGGATCTCGATCACCTTTTCTATTCATGCACCAGCACATGCCAAATTGGGACAGGACTGATATTAACCGGGCAGACATCTCATCACATGTGAACGTCTGGAATTGCTTGGTAGACAATCGATTCAGACCAATGGCTGAATTATGGACTAGTGGCAACATTATGGGCTATCCGGTCGACATGCATTAACGTCATCTTCACAGCGCAACATTTTTATCTTGAGAATGTAATTCTGGTCACATGGTTGTAACTTCCACTTTTCACACAATATAATTTGGGTGAACACCACGGCAGATGTTTTCCCTTTTTTGGTTAAAAAAAAGTAATTGCAAATAGATCCCTCACATAAGCCTATTAATAATTTTAGAAACTTTTTATTTTCTTTTAGCGAATTCGTCATTTACTAATTTAACAATTAGGGTAAGTTGTGCCCAAGTGACTTTTACTAATTACAAATAGGCCTCTACGTTTAAACTTCCAACACATTTAGGCCTCTAAGTTTCTCAATAAATGCATTTTAGTCCATGTGCCTTTAAAATTCACAAAAAAAAACTGAAAAACTAAAAAATCCAAAAAATAATAATGTGGACTCTGCAAAAATCTAGAATCTAGTTGGTGCAAGTTTGACAGTTTAATTGTGTTTTGAGGCTCTAAACAAAAAAATCTAGAATCTAATAATTGTACTATTTTGATAATTTATAACAATAGTTATCCCTGACCTCTCTTGTATTCTTCGTCTCAAATCAATTTTGATTTTTCATTCTCATTAATTTGTCTGATTATTGAGACAATAGAAAACAGTCTTTCTTATGCAAACAGAAAAATACAACCGTAGAAAAATAAAGTTTTTGGTGGAAGAAATATAGAGAGGGAAAGGAGAAAGAGGAGAACACGCCGGATGCGCGAGATTTTGGGAGGAGAATCGTGAAGACCACGTGAGAGAGAGAATGATGAAAGAGAGAAATAAAGAGAGGTAATGAATTAACCTCAAATTTTCATTTAATCTGAATTGTCTCTTACAATAGACTACCAACCCCTTTATATAGGAGGGATGAAATTAGAAAATAGAAAGTGAATCAAATTTAAAATCCCACTCGATCCTAATTGACTCTAATTGATTTGAATCAAAATTCAAATCTATCACTATCCTATTTTGACTCTAATTCGAAATTTAATATTCAAATTTAAAATTGACCAACTAATTGAAGATCAAACACGATCTTTTATTTAAATAAACAAACTAATTAAAATAGCTAATTAAGGATGGAAATCCCTAATTTTAAAAATTTCCAAATCAGTTATTTGCTCTAATTCGAATTGCCTTGTCAATTTAGGAATGATTGCATCAATTCTCCTCCGCTTGAAAAATTCGTCACCCGACAAATTGCTTGTTCTTCGTTCCTTCGATGGAGAATTCGATGTTCAAATTGTATCTTCAAAATCCCCCAATCACATCTTTTTCAATGTTACGCTTGTAATTTTTTTCAATAAGAGGGTGTCTCTATAATTTTTGTACCCCTTCACTTAAAATGTTTCCTCGTAAGTCCCCACCAACTTCAACCATCAAGTAACAACTTTTATGAGGGGGGACTTCACTGCAGTTATCCCAATTCATATGCTGAGTGGTTTCTTTCCATCGGGAGGAGATCCCAACCCTTACTAGGGTTTCGACTCCTATAGAGACTCGGCGGCGCTGTGTTTGGCGGTGAAGGCGGCAGTCATGCCAGAAACGCAGGTGGCAGCGGCAAGGCCTCGAGATTACTTGGAGGCGGCGGCGGCGACGGTCACTCAAGCCGTGTACGTAGGGCCGATGCTTTCGGAGAGGGCAACGTGGAGGGGTTGGACGAGTACTCCTTCGGTGAGGCGATAAGGGGATGAGACGGTGGATGGTAGGGAAGGGTTGTAGAGGAGGTGATGTGGGTGGGGAGTCGGTGATGGGCGCAAGGGGTGTGAGGGTGGCGATGGGAGAGGGTGATGGGGTTGGGGTCTGCTCCACAAGGGGTGTGGGGGCGGATAGGGAGAATGGCGGTGGTGGTGGGGGAGGAAGGGTCGCTAGGGGGACGAGGGTGGCTACGAGAAGGGCTAGGGCTGAGGGTGTGCTACAGGGAGTGGGAAAGGTTGCCGGGAAAGCATCGGGGTTACCTGTGATGGTTTAGGTGGTGTCGGGATGGCCGGAGACGGATTCTCTTCATGTTTTGGTTCCTGGAAAGCAACTTTTATTGCTAAGAAATCGAGGTTTTGGCATTCTTTATCCGCAGGATCTTCATCGAATATGGGCTCTTCGTCTTCACAATGGTGTTGGACAACATTTGTAATAGTAGAATTTTCTTCGAAACTGAAAATACCTTGTTCCAGGACCTTTTATCCTAACTTTTTTAAGTGATCGTGGTCATTACTTCTTTCAAAATAGCAGCAATATTGCTTTTTCTAATTTTCTTTTAATGAAAAATTATAGGAATGATGGATATCACCATATGATATACTATAGATCAGAAAAGTTTCACTAATTTTGCTTCAAAGGAATTTGACTTGTTAATTTCAAACTTGTTACATAAAAAATAGAAAATATATTTACAAAGTTGTTCCAACTTACCGATTGGCGCTAACCCTAGATTTTTCGTTCTGATTGATAAAAAAATAATACATTTTACGTGAACTCCATGAGGTACTATTTACTTACAACCCAAAACAAATTGGAGTATTACAAGATAGAGCATACGATGTCGAGCCAAGAACATTTTCATTCCTATAGAAAATGATCGATGTCAGAATCCACATACGGTGATGTCATTCAGGTCACATGTTACTGTCTACCATAGTAAGCCATATCGCGATATATCGGTGATATATCGCGATATCGATACGTGACCGATATATCTCCTATATGATCAATATTTATCCTTTCACGGCTATTTTCTTCTCAAAATCGATCAGATATCGAGGATATGGCATCGATATATCGTCAATATATCGTATCAACATGATACCGATACCGGTATTACCTACATTATTGTCTACCACATCGTTTCATACAAAGTTATACCATAACTTCTGCCAAATTTTAAAATCTGTTGGGAAAAAATAAGAGAGGATTTATTTCTGAAACCCTAGGCTTTCTTATAAAAGGGAGAGACCTATGGATAAATTACATAAGATAGACATGACAAAATAGAATAACCAAAAAGGTACATAGGAATGTAGAAATATCTCAACACTCCCCCTCAAGATGGAGCATAGATGTCAATCATGCTTAGCTTGGACGAACACTTCTGAAATGGCGAGTAGCGCATTGGTAAAGATATCTATTGTTTGCTCTTCTGAAATAACATGAGAGGTAGAAATCAAACCCTTCTAGATCATATCTCTAGTATAATGATAGTCTACATCAATATGTTTCGTTCTCTCATGGAATGCGGAATTATTTGCAATGAATAAGGCGGTCTAATTATCACATTGTAACCGCATAGGTAGAGGAACATCTACATGCAAATCTGTTAACACTGCTCGAACCCACGTCATTTATGTACTTGCCCTATACTCAAATTTGGCATTTGATCTAACCACAACTATTTGTTTCTTGTTTTTCTAAGAAATAAGAGAACTGCCAACAAATACTACAAAGCCCGAACTAGACTTCCTATCATTAGGACACCATGCATAGTCAGCATCAGCACATGCAGATACAGAGAGAGTTGCTCCTTTCTTGAAAAACAATCCTGCACCTGCAGAAGATTTTAGATATCTCAATATCATGTATATAACGTCCATATGTACTTGTCGAGGTTGCTCAGATGGAGGGGCACAGAGACATCGGTTCTGCAGCAGTGAAGGGTGCCTCGTTTCAGTAATGAAGGTCAGTTGACAGGGGAACATTTTATTGCACGTGCCTCGGGGGTTCCAATCCTTTCCAGAGATCTGGAGCAATTGAGACGAGCCCTTGTCGACCTAGGGGAAGTGGTGAATGTGCTCTCAAACGAATGCTCACATAGAGCAAATTTGGAGACGATGGTCCTGGAGATTGTGGGGCCACATCGAGAGCACTCAAGGCTTCAACGATGCATGGTAGTAGGGAAGGTCACCTTCTAGATCTCTATGGAGGTGATGGATCTGTTGCCACCACCACCGGACCTCCCTGAGAAAAGGCTAAAGTTGGCGGCCCAGGATTGCAAAATGGAGAAATTGGTCGTGGAGAGTGGGATGAGGTAGCACTTACGAATGTATGGAGGAGTGTTTTCCACCGAACTTCCCATCCTCGTTGGTCCCGCTGGTGTTCAACCCGATGAGGTGTCAGCAGAGTTGCAGACAGCACAACTTCAATTACTTTTACCAGCAGGTAGTCAAACTGGTTCATGGTTATTACTCCCCTTGCTAAGGCATGCACCTTGGATTTGGAGACCCTCCTACATGTATCCTTCGGAAAGGTAGATTGTAGCCATCTTTCTTGGCTAGAGCTGATTCGGTCGACATGTGGACTTACTGGGATTACGGAAGCTGTTAGAGCAGCTCCACGGATGACAAGGCACCCACGCACAGGGGCGGACTTACGCCCTCACTCAAGACCGATGTTGTGGGTTGAAGAGAGTAATGGATGTACCTCAAGAGGTCGAGGATAGAGCCAATAGGGGTGTGTACCTCATCTACAGAGCCGGTTGTTGTACATCAGCCTTGCACTGTGTTGTTCGTAGAGGTTATAGTGAGAGATGCAGTTGTGGTCCGCAAGGAGGGGAAGAAAATGTTTGTGTAATGAAGATTATATCCTGGAACGTGAGGGGTCTGGGTGACCATGAGAAGCGGTGTGCGGTCAAAAGATTGATGTTGGATTGATGATCAGACATTTTCTTCTTACAAGAGATGAAGATACACTAGTGATCCACGTAGAGTTGGTCTTCCTTTTGGGGAGACCATCTTTCGGAATTTAAAGCCCTGCCATTTGTGGGCAGTGTGGGTGGTCTTCTAGTGATATGAAATGTTGATCTCTTGGATTTGGAGTCCAAGCTCCTGGGGAGCCATGTCATGTATGTCCTACTTAAGAACAGAAGCTTGGAGCTTCGTACGGTTTTTTCATGTATGTATGGGCCTAGTGACTCGAGGGCTTGCAATCAGCTTTCGGCGGATCTGCAGGACGTCAGGCTCTCCTACCCTACAAATCCATGCTTTTTTGGAGGTGACTTCAATGTCACGATTTTCATTGTGGATCACCCTCTCTTCTAGGGTGTAAAGGATGTTGGATCTCAGAAGTTTGCAGAGGTGGTCGATGACCTCCAGTTGGACATTCTAGATGTTGTCGACTGCCAATATATGGCGTAGATCCCGGTCCAAATCCAAAATTTGATCGATTCCTCAACTCGAAGGAGCTCATGTTTGCTTTTCCTTCGGCTGGTGTCTTTGGTTTACCTCTCTCGAGATCGGATCACACTCCGATTGTGTGGACTTCGAGCGAGACTTATGTGCCTCGTTTGAGAAGTCCAGACTTCTTGAGGACAGTTTCAGGGACTTGGTGGAGAACTTCTGGAGTTATCTAGTGGTGGATGGATCAACTATCGTGTGTTTATTCTACGAACTTGTGGAGCTGAGGAAGAGGTTGTGTGGTTACAAGAAAGAGGTGTAGGAGAGCATTATGGTCCGATGGTTAGATGCCCATCGAGTGGTTTCAGAGTTGGATCGTGTAGGGGATAACAGGGACCTCTCTACGCTGGAGTTGTTGGAGAGGGAGGCTAGGCAGTGGGTTCTTCTTGAGGTGGGCATAAAACAGGTGGTGGAATGGAGGCACAGATCTAGGTAGAAGTGGATCAAGGAGAGGGATGCAGACACGAGGTTCTTCTATACGATGACTAGTGACGGGCATTGTCGAAATTTAATTCAGAACCTATCAATTATGGGGGTTCAGGCATAGGGTGATTGTAACACTTTCCTCTTAATAAAAGCTTGGGGCAGATACCTCCAGAGTATTTCCCCCCTTTTGATTCAAAAACAGTAGGTGCAGATCACGTCAATAGGTAGCACATTAGCATGGCAATAGGAA
This sequence comes from Ottelia alismoides, assembly GCA_037367405.1. NCBI lineage: Eukaryota > Viridiplantae > Streptophyta > Magnoliopsida > Alismatales > Hydrocharitaceae > Ottelia > Ottelia alismoides. The sequence goes on along the minus strand of JAZKJV010009824.1, from coordinate 73,778 downwards.
ACAATTCACACTAAACAAAGTTGCAGAAGAAACAAGGTTGGATGTGAAATGCCAAAACCAACTCAATAGGCAAGGCCCTAAATGTCGGTTTCAGTCACCATTTCGGTATCGACCAAAACAGAATTTCGATGGAATTTCGGTGGAATTTCGACCGGAATTTCGGTCATTTCGGTCATTTTTTGTACTAAGACCCCCATATTTCGGTCATTTCAGTCGAATTTCGATTTTGACTGGATATCGATATTCGACAGAAATTCGATCGAATTTCGCTGAAATTTGAGGTCATGTCAATAAGGTACTTAGGCAATAGCATGAGCCTCAAATGGCTTGGGAGAATACATACTACCATAGAGGTCGTAAAATATATCTCAAAGGATGAATTAATCACCATAGGGTTGCATGACGATGTATGGGGCCTACATCCCCTTAGCTACAACAAGAAATGTAGTTGACAACATTCGTACAAGGGGTGAAAATGTAACATTGAATAGTGACGACGAGGTCATACAGACTGTTGTGCAATTGTTGAGGTCATGGTTGGCCACAAGTTGGTTATCATGCAATCGTTGAAGTGGTAATCAACTGCCTCAGAAATGAATTCACAAGTTAGTTATCAACGTGGATATTACTATGGGGACAACATAGAGGTGTTGTTCTAGTTGATTAGCAAAGAGGACTAACAAAGTGATTTTAATGGAGAAAGAAATCGGAGACCAAGTAGGTGCCAACCTCAATTTACAATCACCACTTTGATGCCATGTTAAATAAAAAATTAGTTCTTATTCGATAAATCATAAAATAGAATCTTAAATCCACATTTTTAGAAAAAGAGTATCGGGTAGATTACAAAAAGCGTATAAATAAAATAAAAAATATGAAAAGAGTTTAAAAATAACAAATAACCAAGCAAACTTGGACGATGGAAGGACCTTTGCACTCAAACTTTCTAAATGCAAGGTAGAAACTTTCCATGAACTTGATACAACCATACTTATTGAGGATGAAATGCACAATGTTGAGACTCTTAAGGAATAGAAAGGAGAACGATCATAAATGAAAAAAAGAATCAACCTAGGGAAAATAACGAAGAGATTAATTTTGTCAATTTGATAAATTATAAATTTATAAATGTTAAGAAGCATGATAAGTGGTGTTGATATCAACAAAGATAAATTCCACAAAAGTGAGTGGCATTAAGAAGATGATGCAAGTTTAATATAATATGTTTCACTGTTCTTTTGGATAATTACTAAACCAGTCTCCATAGAAAATTTACTTCGAAGTTGGGAGTTGTCTTTGAAATCATGATGTGATATTTAGGAAATATCATTTTCATAATGTATTCTCCTTTCCATCACTTTAAATTAATTCCTTTGCGCCAATATTTAAAAATTTTCCAGTCTTCCCCATAAAAGAAAGGCTTGCATCTCTAGTATCTTGAGGATAATGCCACTCCTAGGTGAAGGAAAACAACCTTAGTCAATAATAAATTGGCGATGGCAAAATGGTATACCCATCTACTATTGATTCATAGACAATACTAGTGTATGGTACTAATATGCATAATTGTACAGACAAGACAATTGGGTCCAAAATCTACACCAGATCTAGGCATCTGTAGAAAGACAAAATAGACATGGGAGTTATGATTTTTTTGCAGTAAACGGCAATGCTTAGCAAGCCAGGCAACAAAATGAATTATCTGATTCTAAAATACGTAAATAGTTAAAAGGTAAACCTTCCCGTCTGCTTGAGCATGTCAAGCATGTTCGTCTGAAAGACATGGTCAACAGCCTCAACGCTGACACCTGTGCCACTCTGAGGCATCGCAAACACGTCCACAACCCGGACTGTATAATCATCCACAAACTCGCCAAGCATCAGACCCATGACTTCCATGGGAACACCAGCTCTTCCTATTACGAAATAAGAAAAATAATGTTATTTAATGGCAACTTAATGCGCAAATGATTATAAAGAAGTTGTGAATGTATTGAACTAAACCAAAAAAAAAACCCAACAAGCCCAACTTGGGAATTTAATAAAAAAACAAAAACAATGAAATCCTATCGTCATATCTAAGATTATGCCAAGATGATAGGGATAATAACAAATGAACGTTGTAACCTTATCTATTTTTAAATCTATATATATGGATACAAGAGCGAACATTGATTGTTACAAATACGGATATAGATGGTGAATAAACATGGATACTACAGGCAAGCTTAAGTATACTTGTACTTGATGTCCTACTTTTGTTATAGATACATTAAATGAATCTCTTTCATAATAAGTATATCAAATATGGTTAGAGAAGGTATACAACTAAATTATATATTAGAATGGATTTATTGAATGATATCCACATATCCGTCATAAAATAGATTGGGATACAACTGTCAAAACTAGCATAAAATGGACATGGTACAAGATCGGATACAAATATATCCATATCATGTGGGATTCCTACATGTCAGTAATTTTAAACATGTTCGATCAAGACAAGATTCAACTGGATCATATAAAAAAATTGAAAAAAAATAGTATACTTACTTTATAAGGAAATGGAATAATTGGCAAAGTGAAACAGCCGGAAGAAGCAGAGAATCAGTCCACCTGGCGTGAATGTTTTTTAAATGCGTAATTTTATATCAATATGCAAATTTCAGCTTCAAATTTTGTACAACCCCAGTGAAAATTTGATGCAGCGTGAAACGGATATATAGGGCTATATTTATTTAATTTTGTCTGATAAATTAGAGTCTCATTTTATTTAATTATGTCGTCACATTTTTATTATAAATAAAGAGATTGCGTGTGATCTCAACTAGTTAGTTAGAGATTTGAATTTCTTAGTTAGTCGGTTAGAGTCAAATTAGGATAAGTTGTTTGAATTTTGATTTTGAATTTCTATTTTGGAATCTCATCACTCCTATATAAAGGGATGATAGGCTATTGTTTTAGACAGATCAGATTATATGAAACTTGAGATTTAACTCTCTCTCTCTCTCTTGTCTCTCTCCTCTCCCACACGATCTTCGCGCTTCTTCCTCCTTGAATCTCGTTCTCCGACGAGCTTTCTCTTCTCAACCCCTCCATTTTCTTCTTCTACCAAACAATCTCCACCGATCAAATTTAATTTTATCCGTCGCCGAATTTCTATTTGCATCAAAATTGAACTATATACGGCAAAAAGTGTCTTCCTATCCAGGATCAAGAGTTGAGAAAAAATCTCAAACAGCTATATCTCTCAGTAAGCCATCATATTTTCATACTAAGAGTTTTGAAGATGTTTGATGACACAACTATGTAGGTAGAGATGATACGACTATTTGTTATGTTGATTGTCGACTACCTAACGCAGCACCACAAAAGGGGATTTGAACACTGGTCTTTTCGATGGTAGACGCCACCAGAACATTTAAGTGGATACTAAATGGCAAAGCATTCCCCCACTATAATTAGGATCGGCTACATGGATTCTTGTTCAGATCCATGTTGAAAGATTCAACTATATTTTACACTAGTTGTCGACTACTAACGCAACATCCACACGGGAAATTTGAACCCTAGTCTTTTGAGTGGTACGCACATTGCACTACCACCATACCATTTAAGTGATAGACCATAGGACATAAAAAATCATTTTCTTCCAAAAAAACGGTGTATGTAAAGAAGTCAAAGAGAGCAAATCAAAGCATTGACACTTACGACCATCATTGTGATAACAACCTATATAATCAATCTCTTCTCTCCGTCAGCACGCAGAACCGAAATAGATTCTGCGAATGTGAACCATCAACCAATTTGCACACAATCACAATAAAAAACTAACTTGCAACATAAGGCAGATGAGAATCTCTTTGGGGTTTTGATATATTGTTTGTCTCGTTGTTGGTTATCTATTAACCAATCAATTGATTCCTCTTACTCGACTTGTACCAAAACTAACGCATTTGCTTTAAACAATGGCGAGTAGTTGCGTGAGAAAATTAATTTGCAGTAAAAACATGCACACAAAAGAAAACGAAAACATCGATTGAATGATGGTGCGGGTAATGAAAAGGGAAAGGATAACGGGGAACCAAACCGTGTTTCAGCATCTTGAGGAGGGCGAGAGACGATATGTAAACTTGCTCCGATGAATCCAGCAGAGGAGAATCCGCCGGAGGATGTGATCCCGATAGTATCCTCTGCAATCTCTCCATTTCCTCTGCTCGCCTCTCCCGATCGCGATTTCGATCTCGTCCGTGCGGGTTAGGGCTCTGTGTTGGGGTGTGGGAAGTATAACAGCGGAGGGGGAGAAACTTGTAGATGCTGTGTGCTTCACCAAACTTTGCAAGCTCACTTTTTTTTTCTCGATTTGGGGTTTCTTGTCGTAGAAGTTATAAAGGCCATTTTTAATTAAATATTTTTTAATTAGATCGTAATTAAATAAATATTTAATATTTAACAAAAATGTAAATTAATTGCACCTCAAGTCCTAATTTAAGAACTAGTGGGACCATTCAAATCGACACCTCTGTGAATTTTGCAATTTAACCTTTACGCCCACCCTCTCCTACTTCCTTCTCCCCTATGCTCGCCTTCTCCTACATCCCAATGCAGCACTGCTCCCATTCACCCTACACCTCCTCGCATGCCCCCATACTAGATCGTTCAAAGTTATGTCGTGATCGGTGTTTGAGTGAATCGTCAGCCATGAGCTCGACCACCATGCCATCCCTGCCTCCTCGATGACCTCGTTGTCCTCGTCATGTTTTACCATGATCCCCGTCATCGTTGTGTAGCTCACCCTCAGTTAGCCTCTGCACATCGTGTTCAATGTCTCCAGTCGATACTTTGAGCATTTTGCTTGCAACTTCAACACTTATGACCCCATCTACTCCGAGATTGAGTGCATTCAGTTCTTCGTATACAACGTGGGGATAATTGTCATCATCTACTGGCTCTACAGCCTCGCGTGTGCCTTCTCTTTCTGGTGAGTGGTCTACGTACGTGTTGATTTGGGTATATCTCCTCAAATCAACAATCCATGTGTTGAATGTTACTTATTGTTAAAATATAAATTCTTCCTAACTATTTTTATTTAATTTTGATTTAAATAGTATTTTTTTATCAAAAAAGTACTTATAGAAAATGGAGCTTTGCAAATACTCGCTTGTAAACATTTATTTTATATAATTATGCATATATTCATGTAAATATTGATTAATTTGTATATTTATCCCCCTTTAAGTCAATAAAATATTTGATATGTGCAACATATGAGAAAAGAGAAATGTGCCCACAAGAACACACAAGTTTGTGTTCCCATGGCCAAATTTGCATTTTTTTCAATTAAAATAAAAATCAAATCCATTGACATTAATTCTTAAGATAAAAGAAAAACTGTTAAAATTTTGCTCATTCAGAGTTCTTTAATTCATCCATCAGGCCATATAGGATTCGTTTCACATGCATCGTTAATTGTGTTATTAATGCATGATACTATTCATATTAGGGATTTGATTGTTACTTTGTGGAAACATAAAGCTGTGTGTACCTATGAGCACATTCTCCTTGCCCTTTATACAAACATGCATACATACATACGCATGTACATATACATAGGAAAAACTTCTGGTGACATGGATATTTATGTTTTATAAAAAAACTAAGACGTTTGATTATCATCGATGGTGATAGAAAAAACTACCAATCCATTCCTAAAACTACCACCAGATTTCTATTTTTTAGAAGTGTATAATTAAATCATGAGTGTATCGCACCAATTATGCAATATGATACACTTCTCATTTTCGTAGTTTTAAAAAAATGTTAATTCCAAGTAAATAATAAACACTCCCCTAAAAAACCTCTGTTTTGTTTCTTTCTGTGTTGCTTGTTTATCCGTTAATGGAGGATTTGTCATCTTCCCCACAATCTTCATATCTTCACATTATCACCGGTTATAATAATGCAATTATCCAGGTAATCTCTTTTTTTATCGATATTGTTTCTTTTTCAAAGTTAATCATTCAACCTAATGAATATTACTCCATTCTCGCATTAATCTTTTTACACAGGTTTCACCAATGTCGCACCCATTAACGCAAAATCTTACGACCTAGAGTTTTGGCCATCATGATTGATCATCATTCATATCCACATTGATTACAATAATATTTGCATTTTTTGGATGATAATGGATTATTGTATAAATTCGGATGAATATGCTTTACACTATGAATCAACATTATACATTCTCTCCAAGTGATTACAAATTTTCACTAAAAATAACACATTTCCACTACATTTTACATGTTAATTTAGACAAATACATTTTACATTATCAATCAACAGTAAACATTTCTCTCCGAGTGGTTATAAAGTTTTACTAAAAATTGCACATTTAGAATATAGTCTACATATTAATTCGGGTGAATATATTTTACGTTATTAGTCAACATTACACATTTCTCTCCAAGTGATTGCAGATGTTTACTATAAAAATGAACATGGCTTACACATTAATTCATATGAGTATATTTTACATTATATGTTAACATCACACTCTTCTCTTTGAGTGGTTACATACTTTGGTCGAAAACATACATTAACAATACATTCCAGACTAGGGTTGACTCCATTTACTAAAGCTTGATGACTGGAAAAATGATCGAAGTCAATTACCCTCTATCCACCTTAGATAGGTAAAATAAGACCACTACGACGAGTTGAGTTTCGACAGGGGAAAGAGTCAATAAGTTTTAGGCAACAATGTACTATGATAATAATAGGTGTTTATGTTAGTCAAAATGAATAAAATTTACATACTTGAATAAAAATTCATAAATTTTGTCATCATTTACAAATATATGAAATTATTGGCTCTCTATGTTAATCCTTTGTATATATTTTACAGATATTGTTGGTCTGTGTTAATTTTTTGCACCCAAGTATTTGTTATACCATTTTTATATTATATCAGCTCCAATTTGTGAAGTGTTGAATTGATTTCGCAACTTACATAATTAAGTTTCATTATTTTATTCTAAGATGTATCACTTTTAACTTATGGTATGTCATTTACAATGTTTATTGTAAAATACTATCATATTTTTTATATTCCATACAATTAAATCATGTCAAGTTCTACCAAGCATCTTAATCTATTATGAAATAACAATTCCTTCAATCAAGGAAACTAAATTATTATTTCATTCATTAAAAAATAACACCATAGAAGGAAAATCATTAAAATCCCCGAGAACAGTTAAAGTATATATATTATTATATATTATACCTTCAAATAAAAAATCAAAAATTAAAAGTTAGAATATCCATATTAATCAAAACACTTCTAAAAATTCAGAAAAAAGAGTATCTATATTATTATATATTCTACCTTCAACACAAAAAATATAGGGATTTTTACCCGACAGACCTTATAAACTTTGCCAATTACCTTCACGACCACTGAAACAACCTAATTCTCCCCTCGACCCCGTAAACTTGCCAACTATTACCACATGAACCCTCCGAGTAATCTATTTGAAGCCTGTGGGGGTTCTTTGGGTAATTTACAAGGTCGATTGGGTAATTACATTATGCAGAAGGTTGTAGAGGTAATTTACAAAGTTTATAGGGTCTGTTGGGTAAAAATCTCAAAATATAAAAAGAAAATTATAAAATTGTTAAACTCTAAAATAATATAAAAATTAGGAAAATTTCATTAAAAATCTAACAAATATTTCTATTCTATATTTTTATTGGTATTATATAGAATATATTAAAAATATTTTTGAGAATTTTTGATTATATTATATATTTTTAAAATCCAAACAATTCGTCTTATTTACATTATATCCTTGTTTTATTCATTTTAATACATTAAAAATCGTTAAAATTAGCAAGAATTGCCTAAAATTTAGTAAAAATAGAGAAAATATAGAAAACACAAAACTATTTTATTTTTTGTATTTTAAATATATTTATGTATATATGAAAATATAAAACTATGTATACTATATATACTTTATATTACTTACAATAACTCTATTATTATTGTTGGTGATACATATAAATATATATTATAATTCAAAAATAAAAAGAAACTAAAAATGTAAAATGAAAAAGAAAATAAAAAATTTGAAAAAAAATATATAAACCATTACAAATTCATAAAAAAACAAAATTAAAAACCTAAAAAAATAGAAAAATATAAAAAAATACATAAATTATTATTATTATTATTTATTATACATATCCTCTATTACTCTTATCAGTTCAACACTCCAGCATACTTTCCCTATACAAATTTATTGTGGAGTTATAATAAATTTTAATATACACATAGTTTTCATTTGCATATACATATTACTCTAGGCTAACTATTTGTTTGGTTTGATTGGTCACGTGTTGAGAATCGAGAGATGGTCGATATAATGGTCGTCGGATCTGATTTGTCAGATACTGCATGCTCCTCCAAGCTTGAACGTGAAGCACTTTTGTTCAACCATATCAACACCCCCAAAATGACCTTGTTCCTTGCATACCAAATCGATTAAACGATTATACACCCACAAAGGGGCATGAAGTGTCCTCATGCTCAAAGCCGCACATTGATCGAATATCTCCCCAAAAGGTTGGACAGTCACTTCGCGCAAGCCATGTGATGTTGGCCCTATTCCAAACCTCAGTAGAGAATGGGAATGACAAGAATAAATGATCAACATCCTCCCTCATCAAACCGCATCTATCGCAAGTAACATCCTCTTCATGTTCGAAATAAAATGAATCGAAATTGAATATTCGAAATACAAAATGAATCAAATCAAATAAAATCTAAATTCTAGTTAGGAAATTATTTAAAATTCAATTTTGAGTTAAAATCCAAAAATTGAATTTGAATCCCCATGGATTCGAAGGTATTTAATTCTACTAGCACCTCTACTTGCAATGTATTTTCCACTCTCTTTGTCTTAGCAATCATTTGCACTGACTATTAAAGATCTACGACATATCATAATCTATAACTGCGGTATGGTTATATCTTTGAATTTTAGATGATATACATTAGAAGTTCCACATAATATGTGGGGTGGTAGCAGCAGATCTGTGTTGCCTCTTAATCTTGAGATTCAATGAGGTTGCATTTTTACAAGCAGTTGTTGGCTGTTGTTAATTTACAGACAAAGAAACTAAAAATGGTTATAGCACATGCGTGAGTAAAAGTATTTGGATTACAAATGATGTTGTCATGTTACCCAAATTTTTAATAAATAAATTGAGTAAAATTATTAGGTTTACAAAAATTATTATAGCATGCCTTGTCTTCTTTGGTTGTATTTGATGTAGACATAAAAGATATGGTTTTTTTACACTTGTACCTTCTACAATTATAATTACACCCCTACCTAACACTTGTGCCTCCTGAATTCTTACAAAATTCATAGTTTGATTGAAATTTTATGAAAACATCCTTAAAACTGATTGCATTTGCATTCATTCTTTTATTGCATAAAAAACAACAAAAATATTCTTCTTGAAACCTTGAGCAGTTATTAATCTAAAAATAATTCTTAAGTTGATAGTCGCCTCCCTGTGATCGACTTTAGGCTTCACATTGTATTAATTTGTCAATTTTTAAGTGGTTTTGAGAAATCGCTATATGTTCGATTGCAATGTTATTCTCACTAATTAACATAGAGAAATTAGAGGATCATCAAATAGAACCATTGCCAGCGAGGCATGGCTTAAGATAAATTTTTAAATAGTACTTAGGTTTTCCACCCCTCGGGACCCTCGAGTTTGTTTGTATTTATTTTTTCAGCATTTATTTTATTTATTTGTTTGTATTTTATTGTGTATTATCTCTTTGATATCCATCTTATTTTTTGTGCAATGGACACGGTGCACATGGAGCGGCTTTGTAGTTGCTTGTGCATCTCAAGGTGACCACAAGCAGGACCTTCTGAGAACCTACCGTAAGAAATATATAAATTTAAAATCAAGTCGAGTCTTGAGAGAGTGTTAAATCTTAGGATTTTATTTCAAAAATTTTATTTTATTCTTGTAGTTACTTGTAATAACTGCATTTATTTCCAGTGGTTCCTGTTTGGGTTCTCACATCTGTATGCAGGACTATGGACACTGTAATCTTGTGTGTATGTGTGTGTGTCTAGACTTGTTTTACCCTTTGTGTTAAGGGTAGAATTTGACTTGCATAGCTCGTAGTATAGAACTTGCACTCGCAACTCTTAGAGCTTCTTATTGTCAAATTATTTGCTTGTGCTCGTACTACCTTAGGACCTCACTGCACATTAATTAAGACACACTCTAGGTCATTCAACTTAGTCAAAAATTCAAATCAATTTCTTTTCGACTAATAGAACTTTTTGCTAAGTGCAATTTTTACTAACTTGTATTTCATCTAGAATAAATTCTCAATATTGTTTTACATCCTACATGGAGAGAGTTTGGGAGCATTTAAGTCTTCTAACTGAGCATGTCATCATTATTTCTCATGTGCATCGGTTTTATGGATTCCTTCCCTTATTTTCTCATGTAAGTATAAAAAGGAATAGAAACTGAACGGTAGATGTGAATATTTGGCCCATTAAGATTTCAATGATAACCAAGCTAAAATTGGGATTGCTAAACATGGCCGATCAAAATAAAAGGAATAAAATCAAGAATGACATTGCAGGAGAGTAACCCCATCCTTGTATGTTGGTACTTACCTCCAAACTATGAGTGGATGAGGATGTACACCCTAAGGTTAATATTCAAAACCCTGGACCTCCGCCCCAAGTCTCTAGGTCTGACTTTTATAGGTTTGAAAGCTGCAAGTGCTTGCCTCTGACCATATCAAACACTTTGAGTGTGTCAGTTTACTATTACCTTTTGGGATGTGATATAATCTAGCACCCGGGCAGATCATCCCTTTGATTGAGGTATAGTAAAACCAAATCTGAGCGTCAAGAAGACATACATATGTAACAGACTCACAAGATTGCATTATCCTAAATTTAAATTGAAAATGATAATTGCCGGACCTTTGAGGCCTTCACTGTATAATGTTAGTCAGTCGCGGGTTTGAATTATGTTTGATTTGTGTACATATCGAGTATTAACGACTGCACATCTGTGCCTTCACATCCTCTTTAATTCGTTGCTCGTGATTTCTGTAACCCGTTTGATACCGAGATGGAGAGTTGGAGTGATATTTGTTCAGACTTCATGAATCTTTCACTAAACACTCCAAATATAACATCTCCTGAGATCTAGGATACATCTTATCCTAGACCTCCTTAGGTTCAAATCATTCTTATCTTGAGTTCGACTTCAATCCTTCTAAGAAAGAGTTTGGTCAGTCCCAGACCAATCCCTTTCTATCTTCTTTTCTCATTGAGGAAGACTTTTGCCTCGGTGATTGCAACATAAAGTCTTCACACATTTCTAATTCCAACCCATTTTTTGATGAAGGTGAATAGAATTTTTAAGAGATGCCTTCTAAGAAGTAGCCTGGTGATGATGAGGACTAAAGAGATGACTATGATGGATGCCTACAACCCAGCACAAAATGAGAACAATAATTGGCTTGTGCCAGTTATACTAGCAGAGGCATTTGAGTTGAAGGCCCATTTCTTAGGGTTGTTGTCAAAGTTCAATGGGAATGCCACTGAGAAACCATATGCTTATGTGGCTTCAATTTAGTTCGTGACAACCTTAGCTATCCTAGGGTTGGTTAAGACTACATCCGGTTGAAGGTTGTCCCGTTTGCCTTAGGAGATGAGGTTGCCCATTGGTTGATGAATCAGCATTATATGTACTACCTAGTTGCAGTTCAAATATTTATTCTTTAAGAAGTTCTACCTACTTAGTAGAACTAACCAAATTAGATCAAAGATAGCTAGCTTCTCTCAGGATCCCTATGAGCCATTCTATGAGACCTTGGAGAGATTCAATGATTTATCAGAAATGCTCATGACGTGGCATTTCTAAGGTGATCTTAGTTCAGACCTTGTTATGTGGTATGATCCCTGAGATGTAGGGGTTACTAAGTGTAGCTTGTGGAGGAAGCTTTCTGAGAAAGAATGAAGAATCTGTATGGAAAATCCTATAGTAGATGGTAGAAACATGCATATCTCAGACCACTAATGCATATCAGGCATATACCTCACTACTATCTAAGGAGATACCTATGAGTACTGTAACTGATCTGATAAATGGCCTCATCCACAACATGGGGATAATAGAATCAACAAGAAGGTCACTGACCTTGAGGGACTTTTCCGATTACCAGAACAAGTGGAGGAGTTAGCTAAGAAGGTATCCAAGATGAGGCTATCTACCCCTTCTGCACCACTTGCACCAGTACACTGAGTTCACCTTGTATAGGAGAATGTATAGGGGCTTCATAGCAGCTGGAAAGAGGATCATCAGTACACTCAACAAGATTAGATTGCACTCCCCACAAGGTGAAATGACCTACGAAGAGCCTCCACAGGTGTTGGAGATCAAGAGGTTCTGGTATAGCCATGACCCTGTCAGTATACATTCGAGGATAGGGAGTGGTCAACACATACAATTTCTAGCTTATCAAGACACCAACTCCATTCCTACACCATGTCTTATACATTCCAGGCCAGTTGAGGGATACCAGCCTCAACAATAGCATATCATCCTACCTACTAGTCGGGCAATCAAGCCCCTTAAATTTCGTCGAAATTCGGTCGAATTTCGATTTCAGTGGGTGACCGAAATTCGTCCGAAATGGCCTTATCGGTCGAAATTTGGGGGGTTTAGTTCAAAAAACTACCGAAATGATCGAAATTTCGGTCGAATTTTGACCGAAATTCGGCTGAAATTTCATTTAGGTCACTCACCGGAACGAAACCGAAATTCTACTTTTAAGGCCTTGAAGGGACCACCACCACCTTATACGTCTTAGTCCCACCAGTAGGAGCAGTACCGAAAGGGCCAACAACCCCAGTACCGGCAGTAGCATCGGCCCTCTTCTAGACACCACTAGCAGCAGTCCTCACCCATGAGTGACATGGGGACCCTCACCTTAGCCATACAATCCCTTACTAATGTGGTTCAACATATCAAGAATGAGTGCCATGACATGAGGACAGATCTCAACAGTGTCTCACGAGTTCAAGATGAACAGATGGAAAAGAGGACTCTTATTCCAGTCGAAGTTCAGACTAATCCCAATCAATGTTCAATAATGTGGTATGTGGTATTCAGTCGGAGGGGTCACTACATAGAGAGTATGATGTATGCGGGAGAGTGTGCGAGAAGTATGCGATTTGGTATTTTTATTATTAAAAATATAAATAAAAATTTAAAATTATGTTAATATCTTCTAAATATTATATCTCTTAATTAAAATAAAAATGAAGAATTGAAAGTACACAAAACATAATTATTGGAATAAAAAGTAATATAGAATCAAATGAGCAAAAACATCAATTAAAGAGTGTTAAGTCGGGTGTCTATGTTTGGGTTGGGATTTTAAAAAAATGTATATTAAAAAATCAGCAGCATAAACGGATGCATATATGGTATACTCAATCAAGTATGCGGCATGACCCCCCCTAGATGCTAATTTGATCATACTCAGAGCACTAAGGATTCCGAGTACGAGTATGCAGCCAAGTATGCGATATACTCAGCTAATTTCATGAACATTGATCCCAATAGCATGAACTAAAGTCAACATCGACCATGTGATCAGGTATATTATTCAGACCACTCTAGATCTGAAAATGAAATCTTCTTATATGATAATGTGAATTATATGCCTCTCAGGAGTAGAAGAAACATGATTGTACCTGATCGGATAAGGGAACGAGAGGAGGATGTCGTCGAGTCTCTACTTGAGGAGAACTCAAAGGCAGTGTAGGAGAGGCACCAACAATAACACCAGCATCAACAGAATAATAGGGATTCAAATCCCCAAAAAAAATTAAAAAGAAAAAGCACAAAAAAAATGATAGAATCACTAGCAGAAGTGAATCAAGCGAGCCTGAGGAGGAGCTTGCACCACCATCTGAGGGGGGTGTACCAACAACAAAGTCCTCTCCATTTAGTTTTCCTACATTTCTTTCCAGTTTGAGTCAGAGCCCATGTACTATAAAGAACTCAGTTTCTCATATAAATAAAAATGACTATGTTTCAATTTCTGGATCAGACTTATCTTTAATAATCTCTTTCTCTCATGCTCTCAACGGTAAAAAAAAGAAAACCAAAAAATCCAAAAGGATGACTTTGATATGGCACAAATTTGCAATAAATATATCAAGGTCATGATCCTATTTGATAAGTATGTGGAGATGATACATGCATACCAGAAGTACCTTAATGTGATATGCACACCTACAATGACCAATAGAAAGAAGAAAGACCATGTTGGGAAACACGTTTTGTCAGTAGCTACTACTTGCACCATTAAGAATGAGTTTCCAAGGAGACGAAGGGACATCAGTGCCCATTATGTTGTGAGTCATGTTGATGACACAATATTTGCACACACTCTCCCGGATAGTGGTTCCTCAATTTATTTACTTCTGAGAACTCTTTATAAGGGGTTGAATCTTGGACCTCCTGGGAAATCTAGATCCCTACTCTTGTTCTCAAACAAGTTGACTAAGAGGTCCAGGGAAAATTAAGGAACATTGTCGGGATGACACTACATGATGGACTTTACAGTTATTGATATGGATGCCCCTGCAAAATGGAGAGATTCCCATATCATACCTGATCATCTCTTTCTGATGACAACAGAAGCCATAGTTGACGACAAGGTCGAGAAGATTCAGTTCCAATCTCCAAGCGGAGACATGAAATTAGAGATGAAGCAAACCAAGTGACAAAGATTGGATTCCGAATCCAGCACAAAGTACTCTTCGTCAGAAGAAAAATGCAGCCATGCAAACACCGTTCGACCATGGAGACAGAACCCAATAGTTACATATGAGTCCCTCTCACCTAGAGAGTACCGTATACATGATGCAATTTGTGAGATCCTTCGGAATCACCTAACATGCGTAGAACAACCAGAGTATGCATCTTCCTACATACTCAACGACACAGGGGCCCACCTTGGCCTATCAATCCTTTCCCCCTTGGGACAATTAGAGGATGAGGATGACGAGCCAGACATGGCTTTTGCTTATTGCTTTGGATAGGTTTAGCTATCTGACTCCTGAGCGCTTTGGATAGGTTTAGCTATCTGACTCTGAGCTGAATCAGCTGGTGATAGATATTTCAGATATATATTCAACCACTATCACCATCGATCCAGATCTAATTGAGCCAAACATACTTGATGATAATACCTTACCTGAGCTCAAAACATTACCCACAACACTGAAGTACACCTTGATTGCAAGATAAGATAAGAAGTTTCCGATCATCATCAGTTCGCGATTGACCGAGGAACAGGAATCTTGCTTGCTAGTGATCTTGGAGAGAAACCACAAGGTGATAGATTGAAAATGTTTCCGATCTTCATGGGATAAATCACGCTTTGTGTTTGCACCGTATCTATCTTGAGGATGATGTTAAACCCTCTCGTGAATTTCAACATAGGATGAATCCAAAATTACGAGAGGTTGTGAAGAAGGAAAATAAGAAATGATGTAACACGGATTTTATCTATCCCATCTCTAATTTCTTGTGGATGTCACCCCTTCATGTTGTCCCGAAGAAGTTGGGAATCTAGACAGTCACCAACGAGGACAAAGAGGAGACCATGACACGGATACCCACTTCATGGCATGTCTGTGTAGATTACAAACATTTGAATGTAGAAACACAGAAGGATCATTTTCCCCTACCATTTATTGATCAAATTTTGGATAGGTTGCCGAGAAAAGAATTCTTTTACTTTTTGGATGGGTTCCCGATCTACAACCAAGTAGCAATTGCTCATGAGGACGGGGGAAGACCACTTTCTCATGCTACGTTGGTACATATTCTTTAAGGTGCATGCCTTTCGGGTCATGTAATGCTCTAGGTACTTTTTAAAGGTGAATGATCATTGTATTCGTTGAGATGGTCAATGAATTCTTGGAAGTATTTATGGATGACACTCACCATGATGATTTTTATATTTTCTGTATTAGGCATCTAGTTTGAGTCCTCAAAATATGTGAGGTGAATCCGATACTCTCTTGAGAGTAGAGTCACTTTATGGTGACAGAGGGCATTGAGTTGGGGCACGCCATCTTCAATAGAGGAATGGAGGTTGACCCCACCAAGGTGGATGTGATGAGACAATCCAACCACCAACCAAAGTGAGATAGTTGCAATCTTTCCTCGGGCATGTTGGATTTTACAGGAGATTTATCAAGGATTTTTCAAAGATCACACGAACGCTAACTCATTTTTTAGGTAAAGACACAAAGTTTATTGCCAACCACAACTGTCTTAGGGCCATCGAGCAATTGAAGGGAATGGTGATGGACGCTCCGATCCTACAAGCCCCAGATTGGTGTCTACCTCTCGAGATCGTGATAGATTCCTTAGATTTTACTGTTGGGGTTGTGTTAAGACAGAGAAGGGACAACCTCCCATTCGCAGTTCAATACGCAAGCAAAGTACTTGATCCTGCTCAACGTAACTACACAGTTATAGAAAAGGAAATGCTAGCAGTAGTGTTCACCTCGGATAAGTTCATATCACTTCTTATTGGATCCAAGGTTGTTGTGTTCACTGATCATTCAACACTACGATGTTTGATGGAAAAGAAAGATGCGAAGTCACATCTTTTTAGGTGGGTTTTGCTCCTCTAGAGGTTTGACTTGGATATTCATGATAAACCTAGAGTGAAGAATGTAATGATTGATCATCTCTCCCATCTCGAAACCCCTATTTTTTTTAATGATATACCAATTCGAAATTCCTTCCCTGGCGTGATGATTTTTGCTATTGACTCATTCCCATGGTATGCCAATATGGTGAACTATTCATCTCCAAAAAAGTTCCACAGGATTGGCCCAAAGAGCAACATTGATTGACTCAAGTCAGATTCGAGACAATACCATTGGGAGGATCCAATCTTTTTCTTTGGGGGACCGAATTGTGTATGGATGAGGTAGATTCCTTAGGATGAATATATGATTGTACTTACTCACTACAATTCCTTGGAGGCAGGAGGGCACCACTCCGGGAAGAGGACCGCATGGAAGGTACTGCAGTGTGGCTTATATAGGCTGATTTTGCTTTGCGACGATCTCACTTTCGTGAAGTCGTATCCAATATGACAATTAATGGGAGGAACCGTTGGTTCCAGAGATGAGACACCTAAGCCTATCATCATTTGTGATGTCTTTGATACTCGAGGCTTCAACTTCATGGGCACATTCCTAGTTAGCCACTGATTTGGGTACATCCTTTTCACAGTAGATTATTGGTCAAGGTGGGTGGAGGCTATCGTAACCTGATCCACACACAGTAGGATCATATGTAAGTTTTTGAGAGAGCACCTTATTTCTAGGTCCGAGGTCCCCAGGTATTGATATCATATGGGTAGTCATTTTGTGAACAGAGAATTAAAGAAGCTTGTGAAGGATTGTGACATCGAGTATCATGTCACTAGTCCATACCTCCCATAGTCCAATGGCATGAATGAGGCCTCGAATAGGGAGGTTAAGAGCATATTACATAAGCTTGTCTATTCAGACAGGAAGGAATGGTCCCAGCTCTTGGACCAAGTACCTTGGGCTCACAAGATGGCCAACAAGACACCATTGGTAACCTCTCCATTCATGATGGTATTTGGAAAGCCACGTCATTTACCCACACAGTTAGTGCACAAATTAGAATGGGAAATTAAGAAAGTCATGTGGAAGACACTCAAATTTTGAATATTTATACATTTTAATTTGGGTCTGAGCTATATATTTGGTCATTGGTACTACCAAAAAGTAGTGGTCCATAATCACTACTAAACCATGCACCAAGGCCAGCTGCTCCCTTCTTCGCACAGAGCCTTGGAGGAGGGGAGCAACTAAGCTGAGAATGAGTAGCAGGTCCATAATCAATGGGTCAGAAACAAAGAGAGATGGGTTTGAATGAACTTGTGGAGATCAGAAATAAAGCGTAAGACAATAACTTGGTGTACAAGGACAAGGTTAAGCGATGGCATGACAGATTTATCAGAAGAAAGAAATTCATTCAAGGATAAAAGGTATGGCTGTTAATGTAAAGTTGAAGATTTTTCAAGGGAAATTCAAGTCCAAGTGGATGGGCCCGTATCTAGTTCGTGTTGTGCATGACAGTAGCAATGTTAAAATTTTAGATCTTACAAATGATGCATATGCATTCCTAGTGAATGGATAGCTATTGAAGCACTTTATTGAACCAAATGAGCAGTTGCTCCATGTTTCCTTTCTTTGCATATTCTCTAAGTATATTTTAGTTATATTAGTGTATATAAGTACATATAGCTAGGATTGCTTGTTTAGTTGAGTATACGTACAATTGAATTGATACATGAATATATAAATGTGCAATGGGATGCATAAATAGATAATGATGTACTTGCATAGCATATGTTTTATATTTACATAGAATGTATTCGATGTCTATGTTATATATCTCTCTTCTTTAGGGAGTTATGGAAGATATGGGTAACCATAGGATTAAGAATATAGTGTTAGCCAATGTTATGTGACTGCCAATAAATTAGTCCTTTTTCTTTAGAGAACTTAATGTATATGGTTTTTTTTTAATTTTGACGTACACAAAGCAAAGAAAAAAACTTTTAATTATATCTTTTACTACGTTTTGAGTGCAATGTATGCAAAAAAAGTTGAAATGTGAATTATGCACAAAAGGGGTGAAATGCAATGAAATCAAATTGGAAATTGCTCAATTCAAACATCTTAGCATGAAGAATTAGTGACTTGTCAGGAAAACCAACAATTTAACCCTTGAATAGTCAATGTAAATAAGATATATATAGATAAACAAAATAATATAAAATTTAACAAATGTATCATGTCTTTATTATCATATTTGTTGTAGATAAATACATAATAACAATATTTGTAGCAAAGTCATGTTCGATTCTTTAAATTAACAAAAAAAAATCATTTGTATTACAACTAATATTAGCAAAGAATTATACGGTGATGCCGCAAAGAATTATACTAGAAAATTCGTGTATGCCCCCAGTCGGAAGTCTTTTTCTCCCTATACGGTGAGGAATTTTTTTTGTTAAGTACCCTATGGAAGCCGCATCTTGAATAGGCGGCTTTTACCAAAGAAAGCCGCCTTCTCAAGAAGCGGCTTCCATACAGAAGCCGCATCCTTAAAAGGCAGCTTTGACTTAATACTAGATAGCAGCGCGCGGTCCGTCCCCCCCACGCATCCAGAACCTTGCCCAGCGCCCCCCAGCCCAGTTGTGCCTCTCCACAGCGCGCCGCCCGTCGCCCCGTCGCCCCAGAGCTCCGCCTCTGTCGCCGTCGACTCCTCCGCCCCCGTCGCCTCTTCCATCGGACGGATCCTCCTTCCACTCATCATCCGGTTTGTCAACATTGACCTAAGGTGAGCTATTCTTTCATATTAGTAACCCTATTTCGAGATTGTGTATAATATGTTCGTCTCTCGCTACGTATAGGATGTCCATGGATATTTTGTGCTTTTGTCACTTTGGAGGAATGACTAGAACATCCGGGAATGGCACAACCTATGAAGGTGGTCGTATGAAACCAATTAAGATAGCTCCGAACATGAAGTTTGATGTCTTGTTGGAAAAGATCGTGTCGTTGTTCCGTCTCGACCGTACACGTTACGTGAATTTGAAGTTGCTTCATAGAATGGAGGTGAATGGTAGTAGTTATTTGGCAAATGTTGAGTAGGATAACGACATACAAGATGTTGTTGATTATGCAGGAATGATGGGTTCATCATATTGTCCAATTTTATATGTAATCCATCAAGAGGAGTCATCACCGAATGTCACCCGAGCCTCTACACCAGTCACCCGAGCATCTTCGCCTCTAACTCGTGCTCATGGTGTTGCTACCTTTGATATGAATGACACAATTACTCAGAAAATTGACCGCGTGAGTACCGATGAAGAGTTAGATTTGAATGACACGGAAGATGAAATGGAGAATGCTGAGGAATCTGAGGAACACATTGTGTCTGATATACCATTCTATAATGTTTGTGGTGGTGATGGCTATATAAGAAATGACGAGGGTGCCTACGATGCTGGAGAGGGACTTAGTCTTGCAGAGGAGTTGAGGAATGGGATGACCTTTAAGTCGAACGACATTCCGAGGCATTGGCTATGATAGCGTGAGGTGACCGATTCACAAAATTTTCCACGAATAAGTTGAAAGCATGGGTGAACCGTAGCAACAGTCATCGCATTACCCGAATAAGGGGTGCTCCACTACATCTTTATGAGGTTATCACGGGGCAACGATTGACACAATTCGGTTTGAAAGGAGGGAAGAAGCATACAGTGCTACTTAGTGATCTTTCTTGCACATGTCAGAAATGGCGAGTACACAGGATTCCTTGCTCACATGCTTGTGTTGTCATGTCACATTTGAATGTGGATGTGGAAGAGTACGTGGGTCCATGGTATTCGTGGAGTGCGCAGAAAGAAATTTATGATGGTATTTTCTTCCCCATTGGTGATAAAGACAAGTGGCCAAAATTTGAACATGAAGTTGTAATCCCCAACCCAACTAGATTGAGGCCAAAGGGTAGGCCGAAATCTAAACGGATCCACAACGAGATGGATATGAGAGAGTCGGTTGTGCCCTCACAATGTGGATCTTGTCACTCACAAGGTCATAATGTAAGAAATCAAAGACATTCCACCAATAACACAAATAAGTGTGGTTTATGCAGGGGGGAAGGTCACAATATGAGGAAATGTCCAAATCAAAATTTACATGGTATTTCTTGCATATTTTCGTATCTTTTTTATTAGCAGTTGAATTGTTTAGGCATGTACTTATCCGTTGAAATTTTTATGCAGATGGAACCGGGCCCAGTTGATCGTCAGTTCTTCGGCAGCAGCGCGAGCACCGTTCACGTGCAGTTTGGTCGGGGGATGTATGTATCAAGGTAATTTTTAACATACGACCTTTATCTTTGTTATACTAAATACTTTCCCATTGTCGCTTTACAGGTGTCTAGGTGGCTACGTTGTAGGCGACGAGAGGGTGCACTTCGTCGGGCACAGTTGGATGAGAGATTAGTGGAGCACATATACACAGCGGGCTTTTTTGGGGTATTGCAGCTAGAGTTTATTTCGTTGGATTGGCATTTGTTGACTGTATTGGTAGAGAGATGGAGACCAGAGACATATACTTTCCATATGCATCATGGGGAGATGACAATTACTCTCCAAGATGTTGTTGTCTTGTTGGGTTTGAAGATAGATGGGCTTGCCGTGATTGGACAGACTACTTCACCGAGCTGGGCGGATCTTTGTGAGAGATTATTGGGCATTCGACCACATAGAACGGATATTGATGGTGCTCGCCTACGGATGACATGGCTTCGAGACCACTTTTCTGAGCTCCCTGCAGGTGCAGATGCAGATGTGATCATCAGCAATGCACGTGCTTACATTTTGCAGTTGATTTGAGGGATTATTTTTCCTGACAAGTCAGGCAACGAGGTGTCCTTGATTTACTTACCATTTTTGGAGGACTTATCAACGTGTGGAGATTATAGTTGGGGATCTGCTTATTTAGCCTACCTTTACATACACATGTGTGTGGCTTCGAGGGCAGACGCAGTAGAGATTGGTGGCTTGCTCATCCTCCTGCAGCTATGGGCATGGGAACGATTTCCTCACATCGCGCAGGTGGTACATAGACGTCCGTTGTGGCGCGATACTCCACTAGGTTGTCGCTGGAGAGCAGAGTTTGACATCACATCAGAGCCTACCCATATTGTACGACCTTACAGGGATGCATTTGATCTCCAGACTCCTGATCAGGTAACAAATTAACTAGCATTTTCTATCTTATTTAATTTTTTTCATTACACTACTTATGTAACCTTTATGTAACATGTTATATGGTAACCATATACCACTGAGATCATGACCTCTCTCCCTGCATATTGCCTAGAAGGGCAGGATCTATACACTGCCAGGGTACCACTCATTCATTTCTGTATCGCGGAGTTGTACATGCCAGATAGAGTCCTACGTCAATTTGGTTCGGTCCAAGAGATCCCAGTCCAGTGTGACACATCTACACATCTTCACAGCATTGATCTCCGAGGGAAGACATCCGTCGATTGGATACAATTCCATGCAAACTATGTGCAGATGTGGAACAATCAACATGACTACGTGTTGGCAACGACACCAATTGGCCATGGAGGTGAAGACGTATCTGCGGATTATATGGCGTGGTACAATCGCATCACACGACGATTTATAGGGAGACATGGATGCGTGCTCGATTTGGTGGTATGTTAGCGTCATTTCCATTGATAAAATTTTTCTATAGTGAAGATATTGAGTAAAATTTTTCATTTTGCAGGTGACACGACTAGATGAGATTGTTCACCTTGTGGGACCTAATGAGGATGTGATCCGATTGGTGACATACACTCGTCGCCTTCTCGATGACTTATCCAGCGACAATTCAGGGATGGAGTCCATGAAGATGAAGAGGATGAGGAGGGGATAACGACAGATGACACATCTTCACAGCAACAAGGACGTGGTAGACGACATGAACGTGTACGCAGAACTCGAGGAGGACGAACACACCCCCATGTCGAGGACCTACAAGCTTCGGGGGTGGAATATCAAACTCCAGCTGTTGAACGCGAGACCGAAGGAATACAACACACTCCACCTGCATCGATGAGAGATAGGCCACATAGCGAGGCTGTACCATCGCATCGTCATTCCCCATTACCTCCGTTAGACTATGATGTAATGGTTGACGAAGAAATCTCACAAATTGAGCACATTGATCGTGCTAATCTATTGTCTGCGTTCTCAGTTGAGCCCACTACAACTTCCTCAACAAGCCCCAGTACATCGTCATTATACACGAAGGAGGCGACACATGTGATGTTATATGAGTTGTACTGTAGAATAGTTCTTGTATCATGTTTATGTAAACAATGTAACTTTTAAATTTCATTAACTATTAAGCGTTTATGTTGAATGTTCCACTCATGACTTCTTTTAAAGGCATGGAATTCAAATCTTCATTTATGTGTATGTTGAATGACAGGAAGATACCTTTGTAACTTCGTTTGTGTTGATGTTGCATATATAGCTAGCAAAACTGCAAGCCACAGACTTGGCTTGTTGTTTTCTGGCTACTGGCATAGAAGCCGCCTTTTAAGGATGTGGCTTCTGTATGGAAGCCGCTTCTTGAGAAGGTAGCTTTCTTTGGCAAAAGCCGCCTATTCAAGATGCGGCTTCCATAGGGTACTTAACAAAAAAATCCCCACTATATAGGGCGAAAAAGACTTCCAACCAGGGGCATACGCGAATTTTTCTCCATCTTAGCATGAAGAATTAGTGACTTGTCAGGAAAACCAACAATTTAACCCTTGAATAGTCAATGTAAATAAGATATATATAGATAAACAAAATAATATAAAATTTAACAAATGTATCATGTCTTTATTATCATATTTGTTGTAGATAAATTTATAATAACAATATTTGTTGCAAAGTCATGTTCGATTCTTTAAATTAACAAAAAAAATCATTTGTATTACAACTAATACTAGCAAAGAATTATAACAGTTATAGGTCCATTTTTCTTGTAAAAGTCAACAGATATCATCATTTTGTGAACATTTAGTAATGGGTATTCATTGTGAATTAAAAAAAAGTAAATATTCGTTGTCATATTTTAGGTAGTCAAAAGTATAACAATGAATATTATTTACTGTAAAATTATATCTGATTTTAAATGCACAAGAAAAATCATCTTCTTTGTTATATTCCATGAAACAAATTATATAATAACAAAATCTATCATTTTTTCTTCTAATCTATCATTTTTTCTTCTAATCATCAATGACTTATCAATGATTGGTACAAAATCTAAAGAGAAATCAACGAATAAAATTATATATGATCACGTCTTTGTTTCTATATTCTAAGAAAGGAATCATATAATACCGGTCATCCATTGATTTTTTTTCTTCTCATCAAGTTAGATTAACAAATATTGGTACAATTTTAATGAAAAAATAACAAATAATTGTTGTTTTATGAACTTTTTTAGTAATAAATATGATATTAGTTATGCCCCTCCCTTTTTTAGGAATATTAGTTGTACCCTTGACTTATTCCACAGTTATCACTCGTACCCCTAGGGTTTGTTTCCATCCATCCGCATCTCAAACGCACGTTAACTTTTGACACACCATAATAACAAGAATGATTAGCTAGGATATATATATATATATATATATATATATATATTTCAATAAGGTTTCCTCTCCACTTCTTCCTCTTCGGGCCCCCTCTAACCCCCCCCCTTCCAGTCACTCTCCTCCTTCACCTCCCTCCTCTTCCGACCATCTCCTCCTTCATCCCATTCCTCCACCGCCACCCTCCTCCGTCCCTCTCCTCCTTTGACCCTTCCTCTATGGCCCCTCGTCTCTGTCACCTCCATCTTCCTCTGCCACGCCTCTCCTAGCAGATGAAGCTGATGATGAAGATAAGATTGGGGCAGAGCTACCACCTGTAGCTCGGCTCCCCGCTTGGAATAGATATAGCTGCCTTCAGGCTATTGCAGGAGCTCTGAAACAAGAGATGCTCAACTTGTTCGACTTGTAAGCCCTCGATGACCCATTAATGCAATACAAAGTTATTATTTTGACATGTCCATCATAAATGAAATGAATAATTGAATGAAAGCACTTTACTATTAAGGTCCCTTTCTATAATTGGAGTTATGTATCATGGCCATATTGAATACCATGTAGCTGGGAGGACACAACTGACTTCAAACATTTGATATTCTCTAAAGATCTCTAGTTTGAGAAATAAATGTCAATCTTTCTCTGAAGACTGATTTCCAATCGATTTCTTCATGCATGTACTATGCACAGGAATGGAGATTCAGAAGTATTGGAATAGTCAAGTCAAAGAGTTGACTTGATGAGGTCGAGATAAACTAAGATCTGTATCGTAACTATCACGATCATGCACACATCTTTTAACATGATACAGATATGCATCTATATGCCTGAGTATGAACATTTGACAGAACAATAGGTCGGTGATCTAGACAAGGTCTATATACCAGTATACTGGTATGCATATGAAGTTGTATGGGATGTATGATCTCCCAAAGAAATCATACAGGTTCATAGTTGATGAATGGGGAGACAGAGCCCACTCATAAGATATTTTGGGTTTAAAATGAATTACATGCATGGTCGTCTTGTTTATGAAATAAAACACGAATTTGAGATACTAATATATATTTTTTGAAGTATATGATTAATATTGTCACCCAATTATCAAATGAAAATTCTATTGACATATTCCGAAGAAGATAATAAAACCAGGGTTTCAACTTCAGATTTATCAAAGTCTTCCAGTGTGAAGGATGGATGAGTATTTAGAATACTCATGGTTACTTTTGTTGTTTTAGTGGGTCATCTACCATGACACTTCCATACAAAAGAAGCGATGAGACATGATGGATTTTAGTGGCTCCATTTAGATATATGATTTGTGATTTGGTTGGATTAAATCACAATTCATTTGAATCTAATTTTCAATTCCAATTCCAATTTCAATGTCCAAATATTGAAAATAGAAATGATCATGGAAAAGGAAGTATGCAAGCTCCTTGAGCTCATTTCTTATATCCAAATAGTTTGGACTATGATTAGAAATGCTCAAGGAAGTTGGATTCAGCTCACCGACACTTTTTCCAGCTCATGGAGAGTCTGATTCGTTTCGTTGAGCTCACTGAGAGTGTAAAGTGTTAAAACACAGGCTCAACCTCGTAGATGACGAATTTTATGCAAAAATGGTATAAACCCCGAATTTGGATAGTTATCCACATTTCAAGTCACTATACAGATGATCTTCCCAACATTATCTGCAAGTATCTGCATATCTATCTCGTGAGTCCTAATTGGATTAGGAATCATATATGTTAATGGAAATATTGTAATAATTATGATCATTACATATTATCCATAAGGACAACTTGTGAATACGATTCAAAAATATATCTCATTAATTAATATAAATAGTGATTCAAAATAATTAATATTTATATAGATATGACTCAAATAAATATTTAAGTAAATATGATTTACATAATATTTTCAAGGCATGAAATTATGTGAATTTGATTCACATTATTTTTGTAAATTTAAATTGGATTAAATTCAATTTTGGGATCACGAATATGATTCATAAGCCCTGAGGATTAATTCCATAATTTTTACAATTTTGATAATAGGATTATCAAATTAATTAATAGATAGAAAGGCAATAACTTTACCTATTTTTAGTTAAGTTAAGTTGTTTATTATTTATTGTTAATTAGTTAATAATAATTATAGATAATAAAGAGATAATCCTTATTGAATTAGGATTTTGCTCTAAGCCCTTGATTTAAAATCCAAGGGACTACAACACACATGTTGGATATGTGCCGTAATTATAAAAGGAGGGCAATGCCATCTCTTTTACAACACAATTTTGGAGAGCAATAATCTTTAGAAATCTCGTGCCATTTATTGCGTACATTGTTTTGTGACAGTTTTAACGATTCAGATCATTCGGTGACTTTTGAAGTTGCTATTGTTATCCCCTATTTTTAAATGTGCTTTTGGGATACATATGAGCTCTAGAAGGTCTAGGCTCATACCCAAATGATGTGCCATTGTTGGTGACATTCGGGAGAAGATTCAGATGTTAAAAACGACCGTAGACTCCAATTTTGACCAAAGATCGTAGCACTAAAATTATAAACTTTCAGATAATATTTTTGGGTTATATCATATGATAAAATACTTATTAATAAGTCATAAATTAAGTCCCCAAATAAGTGAAAAAAGTTTGCGCAATTTTTACTATGCACCCTCGAGAAATTAGATTTCTCTATAGTGAGAGTTGGAAGAGGACTCGATTGTTTTATTGACTTGTTTCTCATATTTTGGGACTCAAAATTGATGGAAATATATTTGATATATTGACACCAGGAGTTGGACCTATTATTTTGGACATATTTGAGGTCACAACAAATTTTAAGTCTAAGTTATATGTTGTCTTCTAATTTGAAGTGTGGTGGTCGCAGATTGCAAATTGGAATCCGAAGTCATTGTTTGTTTATTTTTGAGTATATGAAATAAATTAGAAAGTTTTTTTATTCCATATTTTCTATGATTATTTTATGCACTTGAATACTTACAATGTAATAAAAAATTGTGATTTTTCTAGATTATTGCACTAAGCTTACTTTGCAATTGAAATTATTTTAATTCAAAGAAGTGTCTAGATTGTTGCACTAGGCCTTATGAAATTGAAAAGTATTTTTTTAAAAAGGTATATGGATTGTTGCACTACACATTTTGGGATATTAAAAGGAGTTTTAATTCCTAAAATGCCTGAGAGTTACTATATAATATCATATACGATCGAAAAATCGGTATAACCTCATCAGTATAATATGTATCGATTGTGTTGTCTTGAATTGATTTGGATAAGGTGTCTAGGCGATGTATATGATAATGGATTACTTAATTGGCACCCTACACTGCATTGCATTGGAAGTGCCCCAATTGGCATTATCTGTCTGATCTAGCTGGATCCGTTTCAAGAAAAGGTAGCATGAAGAGTAATGGTTTATTTTAACAACTAAAATCAGAACATTAAATTGTATTAGGTGAGGATGCTATAATATATGATAAAATCAATTGCATAAAAAGATCAAACCCTTACTAGGATTTCTGAAGTGTCAATGTTTTAATTAGATTAAAACTAAGATAATAAGATGCATCCTAGCTCTATCCCTTAGATTAATAATGAGAATATGATTGAAATGATTAATTATTAATTTAAATATGATATGGATTAAGTCATATGATGACATCATGGTATCTAGTCATTGTGTAGAATTCATCACCATGGGTTGTATTTTTTGAAGATGCTCACGCGTAGTCACGACTCCAAAAGACAAATAGCCATGGAATCAGGTTCTTTGTTTCTCGAAATAGATGGGTCGTATGTGTAGCGATCCCAAATTTTATTCTCCATATTATTGAGGTGGCATTGGATTGCACATAGCGTATATTGTATTCGCTCATTGACGATTGGCTTAAACGATAACATGCTAATTCCATATATGTGGGGGTGTGGTGTTGAAGACCAATATGAGAATACAAGTTGGACTTGTAAGATGGAAAGAGTTCCTGCTTCATTCATGGTAGTTGCGTTCTCTCATATTATTGGGATGCAATGAAAATAGAAATGAGACACAGATCTCGTAGTGAGGCCTTTGGTTAAGCATGCTTCATACTTTGAAAGCCTATAAGGGAAAACTTTTCAAAGTACAAAAAACATGAGAACTCTTGATTTAAAATATTAAATTGTTTAATTTCCTTAATCAAGATATTAAAGTATATTCTATTTTCCCTTTTATTCATATGAAATCTCTCAACCCACTTCAATCTACTTAAGGTCAATCGAATGACATGTCCAAATTATTCGGATTGGATCTGTAACTCGGAACTTGTCTTGAGACAGAACACATAGCATATATGCTCTCGTATGTGAAGTATGAGAACCCTCAGACAGAGGATGCCCATGAGTTTAACAAGAAGAGGGACGAGGATCATTCGATCACTCATTGCTACATTCTTGTATCATTTTCTAATGTGCTTCAGAAGCAACTTTTAGACATTGAATGCACTCATGACATCCTCCTGAATCTGAAGGAGATATATGGAGATGTGAATCACACTCTTTCTACATTAAGCGCAAGAGGAAGCATGGATCATGGAAGGGTTCGATCTAAGGTAAAATTATTAATCAATCTTCTAAAGCTTCAACACATCTGACACCCATAGAAACGGTTGTCTACCATCACTGCAATAAACTAATATTCTGGAAGAGTAACCATACAGAATATATAAAGTCCTAAGAGAAGGACAAAAGTATAATACTGTCAAATAAGAAATCTACATTCATTGTACATGTATGCAATTAGTTGCATATATTTCAAGACACCAGAAATCTTGATGAAGGGGAGATAGTCATCCAGATGGGATCTGATGCAGTTGTTACAATGATCGCCATTGGAATATGTAGACTATCATTATACAGTGGGAGAGTCCTAGATATTAGATCTATGCACCAAATGTTAGAAGGAACTTATTATCCGTATCTAAGCTTGTTGGTTATGGATATACTTTCTTTTTCTGTAATAAACTAATCATGAATCGTTATGATAACTTTATAGCAGATAGTACTCTAATAGCAGGTAGACTCTATGAATTGAACGTGCATGGATGTATCATGAATCTCTATACCACTAATAACAATAATAGTAATATTAAAATCCCTAAACAATCAAAAGAGGATGGGGATCATTTAACTATAATCTAGCATTAAAGACTTGGACATGTGTCTGTTGATAGGATTAATAGACCAGTAAGAGATGGACCTTTGGATTTTTTGGAAGTCCGTGATTTACCAACTTGTGAAAATTATATTAGTGGGAAAAATATCTAAGGTAGTCTTCTCTAAGAGAGGTGAACAATGTCAAGGTATATTGGACCTAATACATACCGATGTATGTGGTCCATTTCATACTGCAACTTGAAATGAGCATCAATGTTATGTGACCTTTATTGATGATCATATGTGGCATGGTTTTATCTTCATATTACATCACAAACATGAAACCTTTGAAAATTTCAAAGAGTTCATGGCTTTGGTTGAGAAAAAACAGGAAAGAAGATAAAACAGATTAGGTAGCGAATACCTCTCAGATGAATTCAAAGAATACCTTAAGGATAGAGGAATTATTTCCAATCTCGTACCTCCAGATACTCCTCAACTCAATAGAGTTGCAGAGAGACGCAACAGAATCAACTTCGACATGGTGAGGTCAATGATGAGTAAAGCAAACTTACCTCTCAGTTTCTGGGGACATGCGGTAGAGACTGTAGCTTATGTCATGAACAATATATAAATCTGTATCCAAAACCCCTCATGGTACCAGGTCAAGTGTACGACACTTAAGGATTTGGGGTTTCATGGACCATGATGAAAACGTGGATGCAAGCAAGCTGGAATCTCACACTAGAGCATACTACTTCATTGGATACATAAAGAATGGTATTGGATACCAACTTTATGATCATGAGATTCAAAGGATTTTTGTTTCTAGAGATGTCAAGTTTCTAGAATATGAATTCCTTGGAAATCAAGAAAAAATGAAGTTAAGGAACTGATCGAATCAAGCGAGATCGATGAAGTTCCTACATTAGAAACTGAAGAAATGATTGAACAAGATACTACCGTGCCTCCTAGAAGAAGTTCTAGGGTTGTAAGACAACCTGAAATGTATGGATTCCATGTATTAGAGGAGTATGATAATGATCCAACTTCATTCGATGAAGCTTTGGGGGATCACGACATTGATAGTCGGATGCTAGCAATGAAGTCTGAGATAGACGGCATGCACATGAATGATGTATGGACCCTCGAGGATCCACCTAAAGGGGTCAAACCCATCGGGTGCAAATGGATCTTCTAGAGAAACAGGGGATCTGATGGGAAGGTAGAGACCTTCAAAGTACGACTCGTGGCCAAGGGTTACACACAAAGAGAATACATCGATTGTGATGAGACATTCTCACATGTGGCTATGCTTAAATCCATCGGGGCATTGCTAGCTATAGCTGCACACCTGGACTATGACATCTAGCAGATGAATGTCAAGACAACCTTTCTCAATGGATATCTCAAAGAGGATATCTATATGGAGCATCCCCCGAGCCTCATAATTGAGGAAGGAAAAGTATGCAAGCTAAAGAAATGCATCTATGGGCTTAAACATGCTTCTCATAGTTGGAACACCTGATTCGATGAAACCATAAAGAGTTATGATTTCGTGTAGAATCGGATGAGACATGTGTGTACAAGTGGTGTTCATTGTGCTTTATGCACATCCTTTTCATTGGGAATGATACATGGATGATGACCGGTGATAAGGTATGGTTGTCCAATACCTTTGAGATGAAAGATCTCAGAGACGCCTCTTAAATCTTGAGACTGAAATTGTTCAGAAACAGATAAAATAGGATATTGGGACTGTCATAACAAGGATATATCAAGAAAATCTTGGAAAGATTCATCATGAATAATTCTAAGAAAGGCTTCCTTCCCTTAAGACATGGTATTCACCTATTTAAAAGGATGTCTCCTCAAGTTATTGAGGAAAAGAAATCCATGGTTGGATACCCTTATGTATCGATTGTAGGAATCTTGATGTATGTCATGATGTGTACTAGACCAAATATCTACTATGCAGTGGGAGTGGTAAGCGGTTACCAATCCTACTATGGAGAGAAACACTAGACTGCAGCGAAGAGCATCTTCAAGTACCATAGAAGAACACAAGACTATGTTTTGGTTTATGGGGATAATGATCTCCAAGTCTTAGGGTACACTGATTCGGATTTCTAATCAGATTTGGATGATAGGAAGTCAACCTCATGGCTCTTATTCCTGTTGGACGGTAGTGCTCTTTGAGCTAAGTGTAGCAAGAAGCAAAACACTATGGTTGTTTCAACAAAGTAAAGCATTAGCTGCATAAGATGCGACAACTACATTAGATGTAGTTAATACTTACTTGGGATATGCAAGTTTGTAACAAAACTTAGCATAATCGTTGGTGACATAGTGACTAATCAGCTTATCAAGCTATTTGACAAATAGTCGACGATTAGCACAATTAATATGGGGTTGAGATTCGTACATGAATGGCTACAAGAGTTGACTTAATGAGGTCAAGATAAAGTAAGACCTGAATCGTAAATGTCACAAGTAGATACCATCACGTTGTTGTGCATATGAAGTCGTATGATATGTAAGATCTCTCGAAGGAATCATATAGGTTCATAGTTGATGAAAGGGGAGTTAGAGCTCACTCATGAGATAGTTTGGGGTCAAAATTAATTCCATGCACGATCGTCTTGTTTATGAAATAAGACACGAATTTGAGATATTAATATATGCTTTTGGAAAGTATATGATTAATATTTTCGTCCAATTATCGAATGAGAAATCTATTGTCATATTCTAAAAAAGTCACTCAAACCAAGGTTTGAACTTTGGATTTATCAAAGTCTTCTAATGTGAAGGATGTATGAGTATTTGGAATACTCATGGTTACTTTTGTTTTTTAGTAGATCATCTACCATGACACATACATACCGAAGAAGTGATGAAACAAAATGGATTTTAGTGGCTCCATTTATCTAGATGATTTGTGATTTAATTGGATTAAATCACAACTCATTTGAATACAACTTCCACTTCCAATTTCAATGTCCAAATGTTGGACACAGAAATGATGGTGAAAATAGAAGTGTGCAAGCTCCTTGATCTCATTTCGTATCTCCAAATGATTTAAACTATGATTATAAATGATCAAGGAAGCGAGATTCATCTTACCGACACTTTGTCCAGCTCATGGAGAGTGTGATGCCTTTCGTTGAGCTCCCTTAGAGTGTAAAATGTTATAGCTCATGCTCAACATTCGTAGGTTATGAAAAAATGATATAAACCTTGAATTAGACATTTATCCACATTTCAAGTCACTATATATGGATAATATGATCTTCTCGACATTACTAAGTATTTGTATTTATATCTCATGAGTCCCAATTGGATTAGGACTCATACTTGTTAATGGAGATATTCTAATAATTATGATTATTACATATTATTCATAAGGGCAACTTTGTGAATAAGATTCACAAATATATCTCATTACTTAATGTTAATAGTGATTCAAAATAATTAATTTTTATATGGATATGATTCATTTAAATATTTATGTAAATACGATTTACATAATGTTTTCACGGCATGAAATTGTGTGAATTTGATTCATATTATTTGTAGATGTAAATTGGATTTACATTTAATTTAATGTTGGGCTCATGAATATGATTCATAAGCCTTGAGGATTAATTCCGTAATTTCTCCAATTTTGATAATAAGATTATCAAATTAATTAATAGATAGATAGAAAGGCAACAACATTACCTATTTTTAGTTAAGCTAAGTTGTTGCTTATTTATTGTTAATTAGTTAATACTATTTGGAGATAATAAGGAGATAATCCTTATTGAATGAGGATTTTACTCTAAGACCATGATTTAAAATCGAAAGGACTGCAACACACATGTTCGACATGTCGGCAAGTATAAAAAGAGGGCAAGACCCTCTCTTTTACAACACAATTTTGGAGAGCAATAATCCTTAGAAATTATGTGCCCCTTGAGATATTGAAGAGTCTTGATAGTATCCATCTCTCATACCCCTCTTCTTATTTCTCAGGTCGACGTTTGGGTTCGTGGGAAGCAATGTGACTCATCATCATGTCTATGAGAGAGATAAGCACATATCGGACTTGATTCGGGAGGCCTCTTACTTTAGAGACTCACGCTTCATGAGGTAATCCTGATTTATTTTTTATATTCATTAGGAATATCGGAAATTATTTTGGAAATTATTTCCTTAGATTTTATAATTTCTGAATGCATAAATTGTTTCCTACATTTTCTAGTTCATATGATGAACTAACGTTGTTTTGACGAAAGGTTTGCTAAATATTCTGCATTTTCGTGATGCATAGTAAATAATTTTTTATTTACTTCCTTCACAACTGGGCTTCTTAATTCTGACCGGGACGGTGAGCCTCGAAGCTCGGACGGTCGGAGAAAGGTCGTGACATGGCTCTTCTGTCAAGGGTCAACACAAGAGACTACTCGCTATCGTCGCTCTTCATATACCCCTCGCTCCTGTCATGAGGAGGAATTGAAGGCTATGCAGAGTCTCGCACAAGGGTAGCCAACCGCCTCTCGAGGCGATGGTGGGTTTTTGAAGGTGAGGGAGGTGGTGATTGTCAGGAGGTTTCGTGATGGTTTCAACTACCACACATGATGGAAGTACCAACTACCATAGATTATGGAGGGTTACACATTGATCCATGATGACAGGAAAAGGCAGGAGTGTTGATGGTTTGTAGGAGGAAAAAGAGTCATCCGGGAAAATTAGGTGAACAGGGGCGGTTGGGTAGTTTGCGTCGGTGAGAGAAAATGGATGGAGGTAGAAGGTGACACAAGTACCGTTGGATCTTTTGATCCAACGGCAAGAATTTGGGTGGAGTTTGAAGGATGTGGTGCACCTAATGAACACGATCAGACGGTTTACAACCAGGCACTGATGAACAGCACGAATCCGCCTGATTAAGATAAATCAGATGGCTCAGATCAAGGCAGATGGTGACAGAAGGGACGGGCCACGTGGCTCAACTGAAGGTGCCATGTGGCCCAATTAGAATTGACGAAATTAGAAAATACAAAGAATAATTAGGAAGAATTAGATAGGAGATGAATTAGAAAAAGTATTGAACATGAAAGTTGTAGATCTCGTTAGAAGTCAAAGAGATCAAAGATCATTGGTACATATATAAAAATTAAATATATATTAAAACAATATAAAACGATTTTCTTTCATTTTTATTTTAACTATTTTTTGTATTTTTATTTTGTTTTATATTAATTTGTTTATATCCAATAATATTCTAATTTTTATTTGATTTTTAATGAGAAATACATATATAAAATATTACACCATAATAGGGTTACATTAATATATTGTAATTGGTGTCAATTATATACAACACACAATTTGTTAATTAATATTAATTGTCAATGAATATTGTTGAATTACTTAAATAAGAGATATAATAATGATGATTAATGATGATAAATTTGAGATTTATCAAAGAGCACACGATGTGTTTGAGGTGCAGGGGCACAAGCTATACGAGTAATATCTCCTTTTAAGTAAGACATAGTGAGAAAAAAAAAAGAAGGTGCGTTGGGCTCAACTGGATACTCCCTCAATGACTATCACTTGGAGAATGTAAGAAGACAGCTACAACTAATTGGTCGGGCGTAACGACCACGTCGTGGAGGAGGTCGACGTGGAGCGGTTGGATGGAGGAGGGAGGGTGGGTTCATTTTGACATATGTGCCCCTCTTAATCACACCATGATTTGAATAAATCATGATTTGTTCAACCCATTGACGGCTAGACTAACAAAAGAGCACAAGTAATAACTATGGAAGAAGGCAGAAGCACAATTGATATTTCAAAAAAGAAAGAAGTATAACTAATATTGCATTATCTCAGAGGAGTACAAGTGATAAAAAAACCCCATAAATCTAACATAAAAAATATGACAAAGGATATTTATACTATTTTTTCCATAGTTAAATGCGAGCCTATATTCTCCAATATCCTTCAGATTATATCTAATAAAGCCGATCGTTGAGTCTAATCATTATATAACATGATAAAGGAAGATAAACAATTTCAACCACAAATCTTCAATGCAAAATACGAAATATACAAATAAACAAAACTTTGATCGTTTAAAAAAAACGACAAATCATAAAATAAGTGTTGATTATGCAGGAAAACCAGCAAGAGGACGGCAGATACTACAATGAGAGGATAATGGAAGGTCGTCCGTGTAGGTGGACAGCATTATTCAGGGACATCTAACTAAATGGTAACAAAGACTATCTATGTAAAATCCCATAGGCATCTCTCTGACTCGTAAAATTTCCATATCCCAATGTACATACCTTAAAATCAAGATCGTAGCAGAATCAAGGCATTGCGCGAATTTCCAAACATGAAAAGTAGACTGATCTTTTACAGGACTTGCAAAACTCTGTATTAAGATACCACCACCTTTCTTATCTGTACAAACCTCATTTATGGGATAAGAACACTTTATCTCAAAAAAGCTATTCCAGGATAAACGGTCTTGCATCATCCATTACGTCGAACAGAAACATCAAACATAAAATCAGAAATCTCGCTAAGAATTACCCAGATGTAATGCAGTAGGAAATCCATACAATTGCACAGTTACAAATTGATACAAACGCAAATGATCGTACAAGATATCACTCACTCTATTTTTTTGGACCAGTTCTCGCGTATATAGACGACGAACCAATGTATGCCATGTGGCAGGAATATACTAAATATTTCCACTAATAGATGCAAAATTATGCTTGAGTCTTTGATGTGCTACAAACAAGAAAAACAAAAAATACACGTTAATGTTAGAGGAATCTAATGAACGATGTATTACAGATATATACAGACTTGTTCTGTGAAACCTTGTGGTAACAAGTGAAGTTAAGAAGACATGACATGTTGGTACATACTAAAGTCATCCTTGACTTTCACCCACCTCTGGCTGCCCTTGACCTCCGGTTGAATCGCTGCACAGAATCCACAATCGATGAGTGACAGGCTCCGTTAAATACAGTGTAGTTCTTGTTCTGGATCTTCTAATTGTATAACGAGATGGTATGTATGACTGAAGAAAAGGAGGGGGTCGAATGGAGGGACCAGCACAAGGAAATTCCATCATAAACTGCTGCGGAGAACCACCCAAAGGCAATCAAGGAACCGTGATGAATGGCGAAACAACTTCTGAATTGACAACACCAAACTGAAACAACCACCACCTTAAGCAATGCCAAGACGTCGAGAAAGGAACTGGTGGAAATTTAATGCTCTCGAGGCATACGCAGAGCATCCCAAATCATGATCAGAGATGTCTGTTCCTTTGCGCCTCTTTCGGTATAGGAGATCCTCGGTGTCCAGAACATAGGAAACCTGATCAGTACGAGGTTAGGGTTGCGGAAAAGATGACATATGACTGCACAATGTTCGCAGCTGAAATTATAAACAATCTATCAGCTATACCTTGGAGGAAGTGCATGAAATCTTGCACTCTAAGCCATTAATTACACGGAGTTCTTCTGGAACTTTGAACATGATATAGTGTTCCTCACTGCTTGCGCTCTTGCGCTTGTTCCTGACAAGATAAAGCCATCATTGAAAAACTAGTACAACATCATAAAGCCTATATTTATCATTTCTTGAATGGCCCCCCATACCTCCTCAAGAAGATACCATGTCTTTGTTTACCATAAAGAGAGGAGAGGAATTCGTTAAAGAGATGGGCTGAGAAGATTGGATCCATTGAGACTGCCGTAGCTTCAGATTTTTCATGCCCATATTCCATTAGCTGTATTGACAGACGTGTTGGTGCTGAAAACTGCAAAGCAATAAGAAATATTTGAAATTATGTTTTTAAATCAATTACTTGCGTGACGTTAGCAAACCAGATGTTTAGTACACATGGACCTACACATTCAAATCGGTACATGCTTTCATCATGGAATATAACCCGTGCATTTTCATGATAAACAAGGTCAGCGCATCTTCCAGGCCGTCTAGATTTCTCATAAGCATAAAGTTGAAGAAGTTTGCCACACAACTCGTCCGATGCAACCACCTGAAGCTGTTGATTGTGTCTTAGTGTTAAACATCAATCAGATCAGTAATTAGCATAATAGGTACCTACTCGTGATGACAAACCTGTTTGACAACTTTGTATATCAACTTGTCCAATGTGAAGAGAACATAGGATTGGGTTCCAATGATTGCTCGACACTCATCCTCAAACTTCGTATTGTCAGCCGAACCATCAAGTAGATTATACAGTGCACTCATGAACCTGCCCCCAAACAGATGGAAAAGATTGAAACAGTTATAAGTAGGGATGTACTATCGAATCAAATAAAATAAACAAGAGTATGGTACGCACTTTGCATAGAGATGGGGGGAATTTTCATCCTTCACAATTTTCCATTTCCTATCATCCGATGTTGAATGCATCTTAGCTGTAAGTATCCTCTCATATAAGATCTGGAGTGAGAGCAATTGTTAGTTTATGTTGAGGGCTTAGTTTCAAAATGGAATTTTATAGAACACTGGAAAATGAGTTCCTTACCTGATGAAGTCTAAAAAGAACATAAAAAGTATCATTCCCATAAAAGAAGTGTGAATATTTATCATCCTTGTCATGCAGTACTGATGGGACATACTTTGCAAGGGGCTTCACATTATGCAAAAGACGTTCCGAAAATGACAAAGAAGTCCCTTCTCCATCTGCATCATGTGCGTCAGCCATCCCTTCAGCTTCTCCTTCACTTTCTGCTTTTGTATGGTCATCTTGGTCTGCATCATCTTCATTGTCTTCGTGTGAGCATTCCTCCGCATCACCAGATTCACTCCCTGACACTTCTTCTCCAGCCTCAGATGCATTTTCACTATCTGCAGTTGATCTCTGGGCACTTTCTTCACCCTCATCATCAGCTTCATTCCCAACACCAGCATCCCCACCACGAGTTGCCGCTTCTCGAGACCTGCCATGCAGAGGCCTTCTGGTAGAGCCATCTTTCATCTTAGGCACAGACTCCCTAGTAGATTCTTCAAATCCTATGAAGTTGTCCTCTTCAAATCCATTGGGAGACAGCTCTCCTTCTTCCCGTTCAACTTTTGAGTTGTTCGGGACAGATGGACCATCTGAACACCTGTGAATCAAGCCACTGGCTCCATTGACAGTTGTGATAGGTTTTCCAACCTCGCATCCCTAAACACGTCATAAATCAAGCAACCATCAATTTCAATAAAGAACCGCTAATAATTGAGTGTTGAATGTCTGAAAAACAAGAGAGGCATCTTAAAAACTTGCATGTATAAAGAAGAAACTTGAAAAACTTGCACCATTTTCAATTACAATAGAAGGGAAGACAAATGCATCTGGATTCTAATGGCAGTAGAGCTGTGGAGGCATGCAGCACAACTGAACCAGACAGTTTAACTAATTTTTAGTTTCCTGAGAATATAGTGTTGTTTGTTGCAATTTCCAAGCAATTTTAGCGTTATTGTTCGCTTCAAGATAACACAAGAATTATAGATCCCTTCAAGAAAAGTATTCTTAGGATAATACATTTAAAAACTAAAGGAACGTCAATGCATATCAGTTTTGGTATTAACCGGTATAAGAGTAAAATTATTGATAGAAATGAGCACCAAAGCTTTATCGATCAGATAGTTGTTAAAGTAACCGGATTCTCCTTTATCCACAAAAGTATTCTATGATTGACATATTTACAGTTAAGCACATTATATAGCCGAATGTCTAGGAAAAAAACAAAGCAGTCTGAAAATATCACAGCGTATTATTGACTATTATGATATCATTAACACTCCAGAAACATAAGTATCATCTATTATATAAAAAAAACTACACACGCCAATTTATTTGATTCATTTGCTTCAGAATTCTCATAAAGTTGCCGAATGATCGCATCATCCTATTACCCCAAAAAATGCCAAGGACACCGAATTTCTAACACGCTATTGTAGGCAGATTCCCAATTATGGGAGTCATCTTTCAAAGGTAACAAAGAAGGAACTGAGCTTTCAACTTTAAGGTTTAATGTCAACATAAAAGGGTCGTTGAAGCTAACAGAGGCATGTATTTGAAATTAAAAAAAATATGATCGGGTCCCTCTTTGTTACATTTGAAAGATGAGGCCCTTAGTTGAAAATCTATGTATAGTTGAGATCCTTTTTTTGTAATTTACCCAAAAAGATTCAACCACATCAAAATCCTCTAAGGCCCTGTTTGTTACGCTGGATTAGAAGGGAGAATGGAATCACCATCCTTGTGCAGATTCCATTTCTATATTTGTTAGATTATATCAAGGTAGGAATAATAATTACAACGGAAACATCTCTCGTACACGGAAATAGTCATCCCTATGTATCCTCATTGGAATTGGGATTCTATTCTTTGCAAATGCAATGGGGCATAATCTTCTACAATAAATTTTAATTTATACACCACTGTTATAAATATATCCACATTGGATGGAAACAGTAAGATAAGTTGTCCTTATCCATTTTAAAATATGGAGACGTCTGGATAACAAATTGATAATGCACATGTATCCATTTTAAAATGGATATCGATACATCAAAATATGTGTAAAATGGATATGATAGTTCATCGGATATCGATGCATAATGCATTTATATCTGTTTGCATAATAAAGTTGGTATAAAGGATATTTCAATGAGCCAAATATATTAAATATATTTATTTCATAACAATTGAATAGAATATGGTTACTAATAAATTATAACTGTGGAGAAGAGAGACGAATGAGATGTTTATTCCATAGAGCTAGGGTCTCTTATATAGAGAGAAAACCCTATAGAGTACATTGTACAAGGGTTACGGAACCCGAAGGGTCATGGGGGTTACGGAACTCGAAGGGTCATAGAGGGTTACAGAACCCGAAGGGTCACGGGAGGTTACGGAACCCGAAGGGTTATAAACATAAATGTAAATCTAATAACTCTAACACTCCCCCTCAAGCTGGAGCTGAGAAAGCTACAGCTTGTAACAAAAAGAAAAAGTATACACCGCATCTTCACACGATGCATCATAAGAACATATGTCCGCTGCTGGTAGAAGACCTTCCTCAAGGACAAGACTGCGGCTTTCAGGTCACCGGAACGTATCTCTGCCATGCCTGTAGAGTCGTTGCGATATCAGGTCACCGGAACGTATCTCTGTCGTGCCTGCAGGTCACCGGAACATATCTCTATCGTGTCTGAAGAAGAATCGCTATAGAAGAAATCCGGTGCGGAGGAGTAGTCGGATCGTAAAAGAATAAGTATACGCCCTGATGAAGAAGTCGATGCTCGGTGAAGATGGATGACCTGAGTAGTAGTCTGGAGTGTTGGTCTGTCAGTCGTGATAGGATAGCAGACATCCTGAAGAATCATCTCTGGCTCCTCGTTTCTCTCATACTTAATAGAATAAAGAGGGAGAAATAAAAAGTTGGGAGAAACAAATCGTAGTGAAACAGGGGCGGTTGGAGGGGGTGGGGCTACAGGTGGTGTCGACGATGCAGGAGGTGCGACTGGAGCTGCTAGAGCCTTTGGTGGTGCTTTAGATGCCGCTGAAGGTGGTAGCTGGTGTTGTTGAGGACTCGGACTGCCTTGCATGAGACCATCAAATCCACAAGCGACGTAGGAGGTTCAGCCCTCTCTCCTTGTTAGCGGAGAGAGGGCTGGTAGTGGCAGCGGATTTAGGGTATTAGGCTTCAATCTAGGACCGTCGCTCTGATACCATTTGTAACGTCCTAGGCTGAGGTCCCTGGTCCGTTATTGAGGAAAACTGGCCCGGACAACTTGTTGGGTTCGGGCCCAAATGGACCTGTTGACAACCACCCAAAATGCTTAAGCCCAAGTTGTCAAGCAGTAATCCACATCACTTATATATCACACCCACACTTTGTGAGTTTTCCATGTGGTACTATGTTTGGGGTTAGCCCCATTAGGGTGTTACAACCTCCCCCACTTATATTCGCAACGTCCTCGTTGCGACATGGCCCATCATTTATTCCCAGTGATAGTGGCGGTTGCACGCTCCGGGTAGTCATTTCCTCCAACCTCTTTTTAGGGCGGCTCCACCTCTCGGGTAGCCCTTTCCACTATCAGAGGGAATTTGGCTCTGATACCATGTGGAGAAGAGAGACGAATGAGATGTTTATTCCATAGAGCTAGGGTCTCTTATATAGAGAGAAAACCCTAGAGAGTACAAGGGTTACGGAACCCGAAGGGTCATGGGGGTTACGGAACTCGAAGGGTCATAGAGGGTTACAGAACCCGAAGGGTCACGGGAGGTTACGGAACCCGAAGGGTTACAAACATAAATGTAAATCTAATAACTCTAACAATAACTATTGTCAAGATAGATATACAGATTCCGATATAGATAGTTAAATATATTCAAGTAATATCTGGTAATTGATCAGATCTAGACGTAACTGCTAAAAACGAGAATGTGGAAGCGTAATCAGAGATATAGAATAAGAACAAGAGGAGCCTCGAGATTTTACGTAGAACCATACTCCCTAAGGACCGGGAT
Organism: Ottelia alismoides; assembly: GCA_037367405.1. Classification (NCBI taxonomy): domain Eukaryota; kingdom Viridiplantae; phylum Streptophyta; class Magnoliopsida; order Alismatales; family Hydrocharitaceae; genus Ottelia; species Ottelia alismoides. The sequence continues at coordinate 31,650 of JAZKJV010009824.1, read as the reverse complement.
GAACCCATGGGAGAATGCCTCAAAGGGCTGATGTTGCATTCAACTTTCTCATCTGATATAAGTGGTGTGGGGCTTCTTATATAGCCCCTACTGACTCTCCAAATCCCATGAATAGTATATATGGAACTGAACATAAGTTGTGGTAATTCGACCATGGAGGGATCCAATTACCCACCTACGCAAGATGCATACTCCAACACTCCCCCTCACGCTGGAGCACGCAATGCTCGGCTTGGACACATAGAATGAAATTACTCAAACTCACAATACAAGACACTACGGACAACATCAACTCAACGCATAGACAACTGTCGGTTGCTGCCAAGGACGTTGCTTCTCATGCAGTATAGGTGAGGAGGAACAATAGAGCTGGAGTGCGAGTCGAATTGGGTCTCCTCGTCGGAGAACGTGTGCTCTGAACTACACCTGTCATAGTCACAGAAATTGAAATGAGTCTCCTTGTCAGAGTACTCTGACCCATCACATGTAGAAGATTGTGCATCATGTGGACAATTGCTCCATCTTTGAAGGGCCAAACTGAAAAAGCCGTGGAGACATCCTTGTCCATTGTCGCTAGAGAATGGAGTCTGAAAGTCTCCTCGTTAGAGAGCTATGTCTCTCCTATACTAGCTCAAAATATGAGATCTAGTATGGAGTCCCTATGACACCATATAAAAACCCTATCCCACATGGCGTAGAGAACAAGATCTCTACTCTAGAGTCCCTATAGAACACATGAAAACTCTGAGATCAAAAACAAAGATGGGGACCACAAAACTGATGATTGCAAATCTACAATTGAACTGAAGACTCTGAAACAATCTGTCGAGTCTGAATATGAACTATAGAGTTTGAAATCTAGCTAACCTAGAATATGAAGAATCTGGCACGTAGAACTCTACACCATACTCCCCCTTTCTCCCATATTGGTCGGAAACAATGGCATTGACCAAGTTGGGAGAAGACAAAACAAGATGGGAGAAAATAAGGAGAAATCAAAAAATCACATAAGCCGATCTCAATTTTTCGGCTTCTCTTCTCGCACTTTTTTTCACAATCATTTTTTCCTAGAAAATCTTTTTGTACGATCTTTTTTTCACAACTATTCCCCCCTCCATTTTTTAATAGTCGTCTCTCTTCTTTTTTTCACATACGATTTTTTTGTACGCAACTTTTCCCATTTTTGTTGAAACATGGCCCAATAGGGTTAAAGCTGCAGTTCAGTCCAATTAGGCTTTAAAAAACATAGCTCCTTTTTCTTTGGACCCTCCTCCTTTTTTAATCAAGGAGGCCCAACTTTGGGCCCATAAACTCGCCCCCCCCCCTTTTTCTTCAAAACACACCCGGTCCAAATGGGCCCAAAGAAAGCAACATTTTTTTAAAAGTAGCATCCCACTTGGGCTCTTATTTAGGCATCGTGGGATCTCAATTCCAATCGCGTGATGGGGTTTTTCCGCAAGGATCGAAGCGACGCCCCCTTTGGGGCTTTCTTGCTCAATTGACGTCGTTGAGCGCCTAGGATGTCGTCGCCAGGAGAAGCACACAAAGAGGAGGTGTCGCTCCATCTCTGTCAATGGCTCATGCTGCTACTGCAAGGGTGCCAATGGATCTCGTGCCGCCTGCGCGAGAGAAGAAGACGATGATGCGAGCGGCAACGTCTGAGTTGCGAGGGAATCACCGCCTTTTAGAGATGGAGTTGATGTTGTCGTTGCTTAGGTTGAACAAGAGAAAGCTTGTTGCAGTCGCCTGGGTTGAACCCAACTGCGAAAGCTCGTTGCGCATGGGTTCCAAAAGAGCAGTTGGTGTTGATTAATGCTCAAGAGATCAAGAGCGAGAGGATCTTGACTGGAGCTTTAGGGCACGCCGCATGAAGGGATGGCTATCGTCGGCGTACGAGGGTTAGATCTGCGTCGCCACCATCAGATTTTTTCGATGACGATTGGAGTGCTTCTGGAAAGCTTCTGGAATCACGCTGGGACTTGTGACGCCACAGAACTAGGGCTCAGAAACTCTGGAACGTGAACAAATATCCAAACTTCATATTGAAAGCGGCATCATTGTCTTGTAGGTATTAGGCTTCAGATTGAACGTGAACAAATCTTCGACTAGAATTATGCGTTTTTGAAGAAGCTCAGGTGGCTTCCCAAGTTGGGATCCGTCTCTTATTTATTAAACTGGAAAATAAAAAAGTAAAAGAAAACAGTTACACATACATGTCGCTACATTACTCGCGCACTATACAACGCCTTACCATGCTCCAACACATTTTGTGCTTTGAACTCATCCCCTCCGAAGATGGAACCATTCCTCGCACACCATATGCCCAAATTACCGCAAATGGAAGAATACAATCATCAAGATTCCCCCACGCATAGTGCGCCCCAAAAACTAGTGAAGTCATGCCAATCTTCACTCATACATGGGCAGAGGACGGGCACGAGAAAAATAAATGATCCAGGTCTTCAGTCACCAAGCCACATCTACCGCACGAAATGTCATCCCCATCCAAAATCCTACCCCGCCACTCCTTCGTGTGTCCTCTGAAGCCGGAAAATCCAAATAAAGATCTTGATCATGTTCGACTCCAAATCATATTGACATCCATCCTCTCCGCTTCCTCGCCCCCCTCCTCATCCCCAATAAAGTGGATGTAAACCTTTTTTATCGAGAACCTACCCCCATCCCACACAAAGTGAGCTCTGCCCTCTCGAAAGTGTCTGCTCATTAGCTAACGCAGCCTGCATCTCCATGAACTCCGCCGCCCTCTAGTCTGAAAGTTCCATCACAAAAACCAACGCCTATGCCCCTTCCCCCCATACTTCCTTAACCACTACCTCCTTATCAATCGCCCACTGCATTAGCCTTGGGTAGCGCACCCCCAAAGCCCCCTCCCCAGTCCAATCGTCCAACCAGAATCAGATACCCTCTCCATTTCCCCTACAAGGCTTCATTTTGCACGACATCTCGGGCAAAATCATCATCACTCCCTGCCATAGCAAGGAAGGTATGTGTCCCCTCTCGACCTCCAAAGATAGCGATACCCCATTAGCATACACACCAAATCTTCGGAATTCCCCCATATGTGCATCACCCACTTAGCCAAGAGCGTCTTATTCATCTCCTCCAACTTCCTGATGCAGAATCCGCCCGTTATCTTCCGCATCGTAATCATGTCCCACCCAATCAAATGGCAGTCGCCTCGCGCCTGACTGTTGTCCAACTAAAAGAACCTCCTCATAATAACCTCAATCTCACATCGAATCCCGGTGGGCACAACTTGCGTAGAGCAGAAGAAAATCGATGCAGAAAGAACATGCTTCAATATAACCACCTTCCCACCCTTGGACATCAACTTTGCCTTTCACCCTACCAATCTCCCTTGTATCTGCTCCACTACGAGCCTCCACTCCCTCGCCTTCCCCCTGCCCGCCATCAAAGGTAACCTCAAGTAAGGAATCGACAGCGCCGCGAGCGAGCACCGAAGAGCTCTCACAATCACCCATGCCTTCACCTCTGTAAGTCCAAAAGGGGTAACCATTTTCTTGTCCAGATTAATTTTAAGCCTCGAAATAGCTCCAAAAATTTCCATAACCTTCCCCACCCTTCTAATTCCTTCCTCTTCCGCGCTTAAAAAGATAACAGTGTCGTCAACGTACTGCAATAGCGGAATAGAGATGTCCTCTCTCCTGTAACTCGACCACCATCCCTCCGTCGTCGCCAGCCTCATCATAATAGCTAAGTGCATCCGCCACGATCACGAACAATAAAGTCTAGCAGGAAGCCTTGCCTTATACCCCTCTGCAGTGGAAAGAAACCCCCCTTCGAACGGCCATTGATCAGCACCGCAAGCAAAGTCATCGTGATGCATTACTTAATCCAAGTAACCTAGCGAATCAAAAATCCTCCCTTCAGCAAAGAAGTCCATAAGAACCTCCAGTGCACACAGTCATATGCTTTGGAAAAGTCGACTTTCCAAAGGACCCCTCTCGACTTCCAATCTATCACCACCTCCTGAACCGTGACCAACCCATCCACTACAGTATGCCCCGAGACAAAAGTCGATTGCTTCGGCGACACAATCTGATGTAGAACCCCTCTCATCCTATTAGCCAGAACCTTCGCGATGATGAGATAAATCACATTCGATAACGTGAGGGGCCTCAAATCCTCCACCCTACTCGGTATGTTCTTCGACAGCAAACAGATCAACGCCATGTTGAGCCTTTTAAACCTGTGATTTCCATTACAAAATTCCGTCACCACCTTCATGATACCCCCTTCAGCATCTCCCAAAACTCCCTATAGAAACAAATCGGAAGCCATCCTGGCCAAATATGATTTTTACCATCTGACTGCTAATTTCATATAACCATCCTCTTATCTTTGCAATAAAAATATTTGTTTGTTAAACATCTCATGACAAACATGCTAACAAACAAACGTCTCGTGATCATTGGTGCAAATGCCAAGCATGTTGAATAAAAAGGCCAAACAGATATTGAGAGTGCTATATGGACCATTTACAACGAAAGAATTATTTTATCTGCTAATATCTTGAGGCTATCTAATCAGCATAGAAATTCGTATTAGCATGGGGTATCGTATCATTTAACCCGAGGTCAAAATTTAGACACAAATTATTACTAATTATCTAGCAGCCCAATGAATCCAGTCAATTAAGGTATAGCTCCATCTTTTCCACCAAGAAAGGAATCGGAAAGAATACATGGATCCACTAAGGAATTCGTGGTTTGGTTCAATCTCATCCCCATCCCAAATAAAAATGTAATACTAGTAACTTAATGGTTAGTATTAGTAAGTGCAGACATATTATGTGATTGATGTATCATGTGATCTTGTAACCTTGTATTATGATATTTAATATTTCAGTTTTAAAATCATCTATGCATTGTCTTAAATAAAAGTAGTATTGTTCTTTTGAGAATTGGTAGAAAAACTGAATGCCAAAATTTAAGTCTACGTACTGAAGTCTGAAATTTCACTCTGGACAGTCATCTACTGAAACCGTTATTTAAGTTAAGGTATTGATCATTATAACATCTTATTATAAGTAAAAAAACTTGTATTTCTATCTCTATCTTGTTTAAACAAGAATAAAAATCTTAAATTTGAAAAAAAAATAGTTTTCAAGTTATTTCCCTAATTTCCGACCATTTCACCGAAATTCCTTTTCCGAGCTTACTGAAACGAAATCGAAATCCGACATTTGAGGCCTTGTCCGTAACTGCTCTGACCAAGCTGACCATTGCACCTTCCGAATTGTAGCAACGCCCTTAGACTTCCATCCCTATCCTTCTCGGGCATGGCGACGACTGAACGTCCAAAAGTGTGACCTCAATGCCTCCCCAACCTCCTTATCCCCCTCAACATTCCTCCCCTCTACCACAATCGAGCGGATGCGATTTCCTTCTCATCCCCCTCGCCACAGCATGAAAAAACATCGTATTCGCATCCCCTTCCTTCACCCACCGTTGGCAGGGCCTCTGACACCAAGCAATCTCCTCCTTCCTATCCTCTTCCAAGATGACCACCAAACACCCTCCCCTCTCCTCCAACACCTCGTCCATGAGTTCCAACTCATCCTCCAGCATGTCCAATCGACTCACAGCCTCCTGTACCCTCGGCCTCTTCTCCCACCTCTGAACCGGATTTCCCTACCCCTTGTCGTCAAAAAATCCCTCAATGCCTTCAACTTCACCGCAAATCACGTCACCGATGACCCCTCAACTGCGCAGCTCGACCAAAATACATACACCGAATCTTTGAATCCCTCCTCCAGTAGTCGCGCCGCCTCAAAACGAAAATAAAATATGTGATGGCTCTCCTCCCAAGATGACCACATCAGTGGCATGCAAGGCCTCAAATGTCGGATTTCGGTTTCGTTTCGGTAAGCTCAGAAAAGGAATTTCCGTGGAATTTCGGTGGAATTTCGGTGAAATGGCCGGAAATTGGGAAAACGACTTGAAAACTCATTTTTTCAAATTTAAGATTTGTAATGTTGTTTAATCAATAAAAGAGGCATAAATACAAGTTTTTTTGCTTATAATAAGATGTTATAATGTTCAATACCTTAAAATAATGATTTCGGTCATCATATCAATGACCATCCAGAGTGAAATTTCATATTTCAGTACACGGTTAAATTTTGGCATTCAATTTTTCTATCAATTCTCAAAAGAATAATAATACTTTTATTTAAAAATAAAACAAGACACACACACAAACACGAATATTTTAACATGTATGCCAAAATAAATGCATAGTAGAGCTTGTGATCGTAAAATGTATGTTATACGAGACTTGGAATTTGGAAACTTGGCTCTCCAAGACTTAAGTTAGGTTGTGAATTGTGACTTGTGAAGTTGTGAGATGGAATGAGAACATATACATTATATTTATTGGGTTTAAATAGGACCCTTAATGGCCTTATTTATTACAATGGTGGTTGGAATAATGGCTTATATTGCAATGGTGGTTGAAATTGTGACCTATAAATTTCATTTAGTGACCAAATAGTACCTATGAATATCAATAAGTGGCCTAGGCATGACATATGGTGACCTAAAACAATTTCAGTCGAAATGGACCGAAATTCCACCGAAATTCCACCGAAATCCGAGAAATCTGTGAACAATTTCCACCGAAATGGACCGAAATGACCGAAATGACCGAAATTCGGCCGAAGTTTCGGCCGAAATCCTGGAAACAGATATTATACATGGTTTCGATATCGGTATCGCCACGAAACCGAATTTCGACCAAATTTCGGTCGAAATTCGCCGAATGTGATCCGAATGGGCCCGTGGTAGCGTCCAAGACATCGCCAATGAAAACAGGTCCATACCCTCAGTGGACAAGAGAAACCGGTATATGCGAGATCTCGATCTCGAACTCCGCAACATGTATCGGCATCTCAAAGGGCTCAAAGGGTTGATATTGCATTCAACTTTCTCATCTGATACAGGTGGTATAGGGCTTCCTACATAGCCCCACTGACTCTCTACATCCCATGAATAATAGATATGGGACCATTGTTGTAAAAGTCAGCCGACTAGGCCGATTAGTCGGCCCGACTATAGATGGGGTAGCCAACTCGACTAGGCCTAGTCAGCCATTAGTGGTCAACCCGACTAATCGGACTACAAGGCCGACTTTTACATAGAGATTTTTAGATTTTTTAAGTTTTTTGATTTTTTAAAAAGCAATCTAATTCTAATATGCTTAATGTTATATTTAAAGATAATTACTTCTTTTATTTCATTATGGTAGTATAGAAAATGTACAAATCAATGTAAATATATAAGAATATGCATATAAAAGTTGATTTATATATTTAAAATAATTAAAAAATTCAAAACCGACTAATGGCCGACTAACTCCGATTAGTCGCCCAACTATCGATTAATCCTTAGTCAGTGACCCTACTGACGAAGTATTGAGTATCGCTTTCTGCAATCTTGTATGGGACTAAACATAAGTGGTGTGGTAATTAGACCCTGGAAGGATCCAATGACCCACCTACACATGACGTATACTCCAACAGTGACCATACATGTTTGCAAATTAAAGTTACTATAGGGGATATGTAGATGAGATAAATAAATGAATAGTAATTTTTTTAGAACACGTGGGATGGACCTCCTCTAGAGCCCCATCCAAATTACGGCAATGGTGGGTGTTGAACTCATAACCTCTAGTTATTGATCAAGGCCCTAAATGTCGGTTTCGTTCATCGTTTCGGTATAAACCAAAACAGAATTTCGGTGGAATTTCGATCGGAATTTCGGTGGAATTACTATATAGGGGATATGTAGATGAGATAAATAAATGAATAGTAATTTTTTTAGAACAGGTGGGACGGACCTCCTCTAGAGCCCCAAGCCCCATCCAAATTACGACAATGGTGGATGTTGAACTCATAACCTCTAGTTATTGAATCATTGATATTATTTATTTCATATTAATTATATCAAATATGGTCACGAATACCGATACATATATTTATGAATACCAATGTGTTATATGTATTTATATCTATTTAAAATGGATACACTCAAATATTTATATATAGTATATATGATGGATATAGTGTTGGATCGGATACGGATGTAACCATATCCTTTTGTGTATTGAAATTGGTATGTATAATATCTAAATAAGACAAATATATTATATATATGTTGCATAAACGATATGTTAAACATGCTTACAAATAAATCCATACCAATACATATATTTGTGAATATCACAGTGATATTTGTATTTTTATCCATTTTAAAATGGATGTCGATTTTGAGACATGTCAGACATGGGAGCGGACCAGATATGAATATATCCACATCATTAATCCACATTGAGGTAGGTATAAGGGATATCTAGTTTTTGTTGAAAGAGATATCTAGTTGAAATAAACATGCTAGATATATTTATGTTATAACAGTTATATCAAACATAGTTAAAAAAAACTACGCAACTAAGTTATATTATTAAACAAATATATATCGATATTTATGGATACCATAGTGATACTTATATGTATCCATTTAAAATGCATATGTATATAATAAATAGTGGATATTAATGTAGCCACGTTCATTTGTATACAGAATTTCCGTAAGTAAATTTATCCCTTTAAAATATTATACGATAATTGGAAAAATCTTCTTTCCAATTTAACTATTGATTACTTATATCAAATATATGAAAAAATAAGTTTGAGGATATTGATTCTATTATATACAACAACAAATCCTTTTTCCACAATTAAGTAAGGTCAGCTACATGGATTCTTCGCCTCCATTCAGATCTATCTTGGGCAATCTCAGGCTTATATCCAACAAAATATAAGAAAAAATATATTAAAAGAAATATTGATTTCTTTATATTCTTTTCTCCTTTGAAACATAAGGAAGGAATGTGTTTCATATTAAATGTTCCATTCCAATATGAACTAAAAAATAGAATGAAAATTTCTATTCATTTCCATTCATCATTAATTCCATTCTTGCCTTGATTCCATTTAAATGCAATTCCTTTCTAACCAAACAAACGAAGGCCGTGTTTATTTGGTTGGAACATAAGATGGAATGGATACATCATTCCTCCATTGTTTTCATTCTTGTTTTTGTTGCGATATGATATGGTGGGAATGACGATTACAATGGAAATTCCATTCCATTATATATAGGGATCATCATTCCTAAATCCTAAGCACCCCCTAGGATTCATGATTCCATTCCTTCAAGATTGACTATGATGTTAACGTGAGGTGATATACACTTCACCAACCTTTGCTAATCTACAAACATATCCCTCCTGAAGATGCAAACAGTCGGATATGGAAACAACAAAAATAGATATGGAAACAACAAAAATAGATAATAGGGTATGCTTATATATTTTAAAATATGCCGACGATTACAATTGAAATTCCATTCCATTATATATAGGGATCATCATTCCTAAATCCTAAGCACCCCCTAGGATTCATGATTTCGTTCCTTCAAGATTGACTATGATGTTAACGTGAGGTTATCCACTTCACCAACCTTTGATAATCTACAAACATATCCCTCCTGAAGATGCAAACAGTCGGATATGGAAACAACAAAAATAGATATTAGGGTGTGCTTATATATTTTAAATATGAATATATATATATATATACATATACAAATAGAGATATTTATGGATATTAAAGCGATGTCCATATTTATATCCATCTCAAATTGAATATGGATACATATATCAATAATGGATATGGTTATAGATCCGATAAGGATAAACCCATATCCATTTGCATATTGAAGTTGGTATAAGGGATAGAAAATGAAAGAATTAATAAATATATTTATTTATTAATAAATCTAGTCATAAATAAATTTACAATTAGATTTGTATATTAATGTATTTACAAATACTAGATAGTATATTAATGGACTTAATATGTATTCAACAACAAAGCAATTTGGTTGGCTACATGGATTCTTTGCCTCCATTCAAATCTATCTTGGGTCATTCTCGAGCTTAGATCCAAAAAAAACTAAGATCACTTCATATAGTCTCATTCCAACACTTCTTGTGCCTTCCTTGCCCTCTTTTAGCCGCCTCAACATCCCAAAACTTGCATCACCTCACCAGTGCATCATTTGACCTCCTTTATAAATGGATAAACCACCTTAAGCGATTTCTCGTATCTTATCATCGATCGGAGTTACACCAACTTTCCGTGTGATTGCATCATTCTGAATCCGATCTTAACGCGTGTGTCCACACATCCACCTTAGCACTTTCATTTCGGTTACTGCCATTCTCTACACATGTCTATGGTTCACAGTCCAATGTTCAGATCCATGGAGTATAGCAAATCTCACAGCTGCTTTGTAAAACTTTCCTTTGATTTTAAAAGGAATTTTCTTATCACAGAGAACCGTAGAGGCTCCTCTCCACTTTAGCCAAACTGATTTTATCCTATTAGTAATATCTCTATCAATTCCCCCATCATGTTGCAAAATAGATCTCAAGTATATAAAAGAATCTCTCTTCTGGATGTTATCATCATCATTCTTCACCTCAATTCCTTCACCATTGATTCCATTAAAAGTGCACTCCATATATTCAATCTTAGCCTTACTTATACGAAATCCTTTAGCATCCAATGCATGTCTCCAAACCTCAAGCTTCTCATTTACTCCATCTCTAATCTCATCAATCAACACAATATCATCAGCGAATAATATACACCAAGGTGTCTAATCCTGAGTGTGACTTGTCAACCCATCCATAATCAAAGTAAAAAAGGAATGGGCTCAACAATGAACCTTGATGCAGATCAATGTTGATGTTAAAAAAGTCAGTCTTCCTAGACAACATCCTTACACAAGGTGAAGTCTTATCATACATATCTTTTATGAGGTTAATATATGGGGCATGTACTTGTCTCTTCTCCGAAACTCTCCACAATATCTCACGTGGGACAGAATCATAAGCCTTCTCTAGATCAATAAAAATCATATGGAGGTTCTTCCTTTTAACTTTATGTCTCCATTGTTTCTCCCTTTTAGCTCTATATGAAATATGTATGCATATCCATTTTAAAATAGATGTGGAAATGAATGTTAATATTTATTTCATAACAGATTTATGTATATCCAAATAGATCTTTCAAGATATCAAAGTAACATCCACATTCGTATCCATTTTCAAGCATATTAGATATAAATATCAATATCCATATGTAAATCAATGTTTATAAAAGGAAACACCGACATTAAACAACTCTAATGAAATTTATTACAATAAATATGTTATTTCATAACCGTTATATTAAAAAGGATAAAGGCAGAATATATATATATATGATAGTCGAGAGGATACAAATATATCTAGATACGCTTGTTGATTAAGAGATATCTGTGCGAAATAAATAATGAATATATCTATTCAATAGCAATTATATCACATATGATTACAAGTTATAATTATATTCACATTTTTAATGGAGTTCACTATTGTTGATTCAAATATTTATGAATATTAAAGTGACATTTATATATGTATACTTACAAATATAAAGTAAACATCTATATGCATATCCATTTTAAACGAATACGGAGTTGGTATATGGGATTATAAAGGAAATATATAACTATACAAACTTATTAAATGCGCATAAATATATACATAAATATAAATATTTATGGATATCAAAGTGATCTCACCATCCATTTTAAAATAGATAAGGTAGGAGATTGATTCCATGTGTAACTTGAACTAAAGAATGAAATGGAAAAGTTCATTCTTTTCTATTATATTTTTAATTCAATTCCTTAATTGATTCCATTCCATGTAATGACATTCCTTTTAATCAAGGGAGCCTAAGAAACTTTTGATGGTGGGTGCAGTTATGAATGGGACACAACAACATATGCTTGTAGCACCAGCTTGATTGAAGGAACAAAATTCTGGGTAACGTCTTCATACATTATAAAACCATGTTTCTTGTTTCATCTGGTATGGGTTAAAACGTGAAAACACAAAGAGATAAAAATTAGAGGTGGGACTTGTTCCTTGTTCCCACTTCATTCAACAAGAGATCCTCCCAAAATTACGCAGTTCATACCTCTGATGAAGGGAAGACCTGACTACGAACCCGGGTATCAAGCACAGCTTCCAAACCCATGTGGCCAGGTTTTGTGGGGGTTAGACAGGTTCCTTGTAGCAGAAACAAGTAAAATTAGGATGTAAGTTCAACAAATAAGGGGGAAAAGCCTTCAGAAACTGCACTTACCCTGGCTTTGTTCCGCTCTAATGGTTACAGAGCTACTATTGGTTTGTTCAGTAGAGTTGTTCTGATTATTGACTCCTACCACTTCTGTCAAAGAAACATTACTCTGCACTTTCCCAAGCAATGACGAGCTACAAAGACTATCATTTCGTCTAGCTCGACCATCATGGGAACTTTCCTCTTTATCAACTGCATCACCATTTGCCAACTTAGATTTACGAGAACTAGCTTCTTCACCAGGAATACTCTCAGCTACATTACTAGCAGGATGTATTTGTTTGTTGGTAGCCCCGGAATCATCTTCACCGGGACTATTCTCTCTTTCTCTACCAGTTGCATGATTATTTTTTGTAGTCCGGCTCTTAGTCTTTACAGCATCTTCAGTGTCTTCTGCGCCATGAGGACGAGGAGACACTCCCAACAATGGTTCTAAAAAGGTAGTCCAGATTCTCATTACTTTGTCCACTTGTTCGGAGGACGAGCAAACCTCCCCACATGAGTACTTAATAATCTGATAAAGATCTTCATGTAAATCAGGATCTCTATACTCAAACTCCAAATTAGGGACAATGGGTCGTCGGTTCCCAGCAGCAATAGCCAGAAGTGCATCATCCTCTTTCCGTTTCTTTTCATTTATTTCTTTTATCTCAGCTAGCAAAGCTGGAAAAAAAAGAAACCGTGAAATATGAAGATGAACTAGACACTGCAAATGACAACCTGAAAGTGCGTAATTAAGCATCTACCAAAGCTGCATTTACTACCTTTTGTGCCCAAGTTCTTTACATCTTGTTGTTTGAAGTAGAAACTACGATGATCCAGTGATTTATGATAGTTTTTTGCATAGATTTCTGCCCAGACTTTATTAAAATCAGCACGGCACCTAGACCATTCATCTTGCTTTTGTTTCAAACGGGTTAATATCACAGGTAATGCAAGGCTAGCATTCTTCCGGAGGACATCCATAACGTCGAGTCCATGATCACCATACAACCGCTCAATGCATCTCATGTTTAGTGCTGAAAGTTTAAGCAGAAATAAAACATTTGAGCCCATAAATGATATCACAATTAAAAAAACTATGAATAATTTTTAATACACTTCAAGCTGACAAACCAGTAAAGAACTCTTCGATCCTAATAGGAGCATCTGGTTTTAGAGTGTTATCTTGAATCTTGTCCAACAGCTCCTCCACTCTTCTAGTAGTGGCATTTACTGATTCAAGTAGCATGTCCAGCTCAAACCTAGAACCAACACAAATGCTAGCCAAGTGAGAAAACATTAGAACATTATGGAAATTTTTGAGTCATATAAAAAATGGTAGGAAGAAATGTATGAGATAAGTCCATAAGAATAAAAAATGAGAAAAGTAGCCACAACAAGAAATTTCATGTTCTAGCCCTTCTGATTGATAAAAAAGTTTGGACTACAAATATGCAAAAAAAATCCTTTTTATCATAAGCAGAAATTAATATTGAATGGATATTGTGCCCTATCACCTATCATCTTCACATCTAAATAGGCTTTCTTCGTATTGATTCTTCCGCATATGCTTAAAGGAATAGTCTTCGCTCCCTGAAGTCACTGATACCCAATAATCATTTAGTACAGAGGCACCAGTCATCGTCCGGTGACTAAATGCAGGCATGGTGTACTGTTGATCAATAAAAATTGTTAGAACAAAAAATAAGTGCTCCAGACCCTAATTTGTGAATGTCAGGTTAAACAAAAAGGAAAGTTGCTTACACTCTTAGGCAAAAGCCGATAGCTAGGAGTACATCGAGGGCAGTTTTGGAGATCAAGCTCAGATACTGGTTTAAAATTAGGCTTCTCTTTTATAAATGGACCCTTTATGCTAGGTGCATCCTTTTGCATAGAGTTCTTTTCCCTATCTTTCTCCTTCTCTCTGTCACGATCTTTATCCTTGTCTCTGTCATCTCTATCACGTTCCCTGTCTTTGTTCCCATCTTCTGGTTTAACCGACCTGGATGGTGGTTCTTCAAGACGGAGAGATTATGTCTTAGAGCATAAGCAGTATCAATGCAAAAAGCTTTATCTTTTTTTTACTTTTCATTTAATCTACGAGAAAATGCAAGACCTTAAAAGGAGGAGTCTTACGTACTTTTGTTGAAGACTCCAGCGAGAAATCCATCTGGTTAAAATACAACTTATTCAGGTCAAGAAACTAATGGGAAAAAACTAGCATATAAGAATTGATGCAGAAGCCGTCAGCTAGAATATATAAATGCTTACCTATATTTTCACAATGTGCCAAAAATTCATTAAAGCCATCCATCAGATCAGGGTACTTTCCAAGAATATCACTAACCTAAAGCCAAAAAAATTGTAGTAGTGAAGCAACATAAGGAAAAGCTCAAAGGCATTTCAGACAACAAATTTCAACTTTGAAACAAGATAATGGACTTAGTAATCAATATTTAAAGAAAATTGCATATTCGGTACCTTCTTGAATGAATATGTTTAAAAAACAAGAGATGAACACAGAAGCATATGATTTACATACAGGCGGCATTGCCATCAAGACGCAACTTTTGACTATCTTTTGATGAGAAAAGAACCCATATTTGCATAGTTGCTTCTTTTCTTGTTAAATTAATAATGTTAAAAAGCAAGAGCCAACAGTAGACATGATTTTCATATAGGAATAGTAATAAAAAAGAGTCAATGTTTATCTCTCTTTTCATGAGAGAAAAACATGATGTTTATTACAAGGCCTTAAATATTGATTTCAGGCATCATATTGGTGACTGGTTGACACGAAATTTCGGCCATTTCGGTCACCAATGCTTCTATCGGCCATCCTAAAGGTCGAAATGTTGACCATTTCGGTCAAATTTTAGTCACATATTGAAACGAATTTCGATAAAACTGATGCATGGTTTAATAAATAGCGTGAC
The DNA here is from genome assembly GCA_037367405.1 of Ottelia alismoides. Classification (NCBI taxonomy): domain Eukaryota; kingdom Viridiplantae; phylum Streptophyta; class Magnoliopsida; order Alismatales; family Hydrocharitaceae; genus Ottelia; species Ottelia alismoides. The sequence continues at coordinate 16,428 of JAZKJV010009824.1, read as the reverse complement.
ATTTTAGAATTGCAAATCATGAAGAGGGTGGAAATGAACTTGCTAGCTCCGTTCTGCACAGTTTCATGCAACGTCATCTCTCCCACGAATTTTCCACATGGTGTCTTCTATTACCTAAAAAAGTAACCGTACTGCACATTTTCACTGCTAGCTTACTGAAAACAAGACTGAAGTTTGAACACCTTGGCAGAATCCCGATGGCCCCAGGGATAAATTTGGAACGATGTTATTTGGTGTCTGTTTCCACAATAAAGAAAGTTCAATTGACATCATCATAACACTGCATATGTGCAGACTTCATCATAATTTATAACACCTTGAACAAAGATGCGAGAATTTTCTATTTCAAGAGACAAATAATGAAAATAGTAGTTTTTCAGCCCTGAGATTTTTCATATATATTTTTTTAGGATTGACATTATCTTGACTTGCAATCCATCTTTAAGTTTTGAAGCATCTCAGATGGAATGTTTAAAAAATATAGTCCAGTGATCTTGATAAACCTTCAAGTATGTCATCTCATCTCTATTACATAGCCTCAATTCAAAATTCAGATTACAAAATGTAACAACCCAAAATCGTACCACACAAACAAATTGTCCGGGCTAGATTCCTTGACAATAACTCAGATCCAAGCTTGAAATGTTACGAATGTTTCCAAATCCATGATAGCTAACAGTGAAAAGGATCGCCTAAGGTATAGCCAACCCTACAAAGACCTAGGAGGAAAAGTCTACCCAAAGTATGGATAGAAAATAACAAGTTTCTTATTCATGAGGCCCTAAGGTTCTTATATAGAGGAGAAACATGTTAGTCAAATTACATAATATCGACAGAAAGGAAAGAAAATACATAGAATAAAGTAGAAAATAACTAATATCTCAACACTCCTCAAGCTGGAGCATAGAATCATGCTCAACTTGGAAAAGCATCTCTGGAACGGCCCTCTAGCTAGAACCTTGGTGAACACGTGTGGTGTCTGTTCTCCTGAGCTGACATGAAATCTGGAGATGGCACCCTTCTGAATCACGCCTCGAGTGTAGTGACAGTCTACCATGATATACTTGGCCCTCTCATGGAAGATTGGGTTGTTGACAATGAAAAGAGCAGCATTTTGTTGCATTGGAGGTGCATGGGAAGAGGCACCTCAACAGCTATATCAGTCAGAACGGATTTGACCCACATCATCTCTGTACTCCCCTGAGTCACTCCGTACTCTGACTCTGCACTCAATATGATGACCATTGTTTGCTTTTTGCTCTTCCATAACACCAAGGATCTCCCTATGAACACTGCAAAGCCTGAGGTAGACTTCCTATCCTTGGGACATCTCACATAATATACCTCTGAGAAAGTTGATGGCAAGGGATGTTCCTCTTCTAAATAAAAGGCCAGTGCCGGGAGAGGTTTTCAGATGCCTCAGAATCATATGGATTGCATATGTATGCGCATGTCTAGGTCGTGCCACAAACTGGCACACTTTACTCACTGCAAGGGATATATATGGCTCGGTGACGGCCACATATAGGAGCTCCCTAAAGAGCTATGTGTACCTCATCCTGTCTACCTCATATGTGTCATCATCATACAACTTCATGCTCGGGTCCATGGGAGTAGTGGCAAGCCTACGACCTGTCATGCATGTCTCAGAGAGAAGATCTATAACGTACTTCCTTTGGGTCATCACAAGACCTTGGCGAACTCAAGTCCAAGGAAGTAGCGTAGATCGCTAAGGTCCTTGATTACAAATTGTTGAACAATGAAATCCTTAGCTGCTCGAATTCTCTACACATCATCTCTCGTAACAATGATATCATCAACGTAAACCAGTATAGCTAATGTATCTCTCTGAGACCTCTGAACAAACAATAAATGATCTGCAATCGATCTCATGAACCCACGTTGCTCTATCAAGTATGAGAGCTTCTAAAACCTGCTCTTGAACTCTACTTAAGGCCATAGATAGCCTTATGAAGTCTACAAATGACACTCCCCCTCAACAGCGAATCCTGGCAACTACTGCATATAGACTTCCCCCCTGTAAGTCACCATACAGAAACCACATTCTTCACATTAATCTGATATAGGAGTCAATCTTGTGTCATTGCAACAGAGAAAAGAATCCTCATGTAGAATGTTGAGCCACTCGAGAGAAAGTATCATGATAGCTCATCCCATACATTTTGGTAACGCACAAGCCTCGCCTTATAGTGATCCAAGCTGACATCTACTAGGTGCTTCACCGTGAACACCCACTTGCATACCACAACAGATGTTCCACATGATGCATGACTGTAATGCATCTATCTCTTCATCCATGGCAAAAAGCCATTAACTGTTCTGCATCGCCTCCTAGCATGTCAATGGTATCTCTATGACTACTAGCCCTACAACAAACACCTAAAATCCTCATTGTCGCCCCAAAGGAACATGGACTACAAGAGGATAAGTAGCACAAGTACGTCTCTGATTCCACGTAGCAATATGCACATCAAGATCAAATGCCTCCTCCTTAACATGTAAACTAGCCTCCTGAAAGGGCACCTACTCACCCAGTAAAATAGCGTGTTGCATAGACAAATCATTAGTGCCATCAGCAAAAACAATGTGCTCAGTATATACCTGAGGAATGTTGGATGATGGGGAAGGCCCACAAGCAAGGGGAATCATGGGAGGCCTGCGAACATAGAAACATGGCAATACTTGGGCCATGGTACAAGGTGACGGTGGCAGAATAGCGACAGGAGCAGGTGGTGGTGGAGGATGTGGTCAAGGCATGGAAGGAAATATCGCCGATATATCGATATCAACATGGGACCGATATGGGCACCGATATGGCGATATATCCCGATTTCCATGCATTTTCTTCACAAAAGCTCGTTGATATGGGCGATATTTCAACGATATATCGTCGATATATAGTCGAAAAATCGTATCGATACGACATCAATACGGCCTTCCATGGGTAAAGGTGGTGCTAGGACTGGAGGTGGTGGTGCCATGGGAGTTGGCACATATACATCCTCTTCAGAGTCAGATGAAGTCAACCTGTTACCCCTAAGAGAGTATGCATAAGCGACAAAAAAGGTGACATCAACACTGGCATAGTACTTTTGACTAAGAGGGTCGAAACAATGATTCCCCTTCTAGGTACGAGAGTGGCCTACAAAGACACACTTGACAGCTCTATGAGAGAGCTTGTCACGACCAGGAGTCATATGGTGAACAAAAGCGATAGACTCAAACAGTTAAGGAGTAACAGAGAACATGTCCTCGAGAAACACAATTAAGAAAGTGGCCTTTTCTCCCTAGACAGAAGGTGGCATGCGGTTCACCACATAGTAAGTAGTGAGAACCGCATCACATAGGAGTGCAGAGTGAGACATGATGTATAATGCCAAGAGACTTGAAGAACTCAGAAATTATAATGTGCGGAACTCTAAAGCATTGTCAAAGCGAATAAACTTAACAATACCGGAGAAAATGTGTTTATTTCAATAATGAATGGTTTAATGACATGCCCAGCTTCAGACTTGTTTTTCAAAAGAAAAACCTAAGGCTATTATTGAGATATTAGTTATCTGTCATGTCTTTGTGAATTATTTATTTCCTTTGTCTTCTCAATGCAATTTGTCCAACATGTTACTCTCCTATATAACAGAACTCTAGGGCTTCATGAATAAGAAAATTCATTCTTTCATTCCACATGGTATCAGAGCAACGGTCCCAGACCGGAGTTCACGTACCCCGAACCATAACCCTACCCGTCGCCCTTTCCGCACGCTACCAACGATGCCCTCTCCACATGCTGTCGTTGCCAGAGGATTGCACGGCCCTCCAAGCCCCTCGCGGGCCTCTCCAAGTTGTCGCAAGGCCCTATGGGTAGTTGCCCAAGCCACGAGCCCCCACGCTGTTGCACGACCCTCCCAAGTCACCGACCATGCCACTCCGAGCTGTTGCGGACACCACCAACCCACTACCCAGATCACTGTAGGACGCAACAGGCCTCCTCATGCCTCTGTCAGGCCCTAACGAGGCTGCCTATGGCAACACTCGACGTCACCACACATATACGATGGAAGCCCTTTTTTCTTTCAAAAAAACAAACACATAACAGTCCATTAACAAGCCACACTCCTTCAAGTCACCTATCCATCTTCGCCATCCCCAGCAAGCCCGCCACAACATGAATATTTATTGGGGCATTCTACCACGAGGAGACCGCCAATGGGGTTAATTGTACACTTCGCTGCTATCGAAGAACTAGTGTCGCCAAATCTCTCAGAAGACTTGTGTCACCAAAATCCCCTCGATCACAAGCACTCCTTTAGTGAGTAACCTCCGATATTGAAAACATAACACCTCTACCTCACGACAATCCCTAACCAAGTGGCCATCACTATGCCACTGATAACACAAGATCGTGGGATGCAACTTCAAAACCAGGTTGATAACACAAATTACAATATCTTGACATCTACCACCCACCCCCTACAGACCTACCTCTGACACAGTGTTAGTCGCATTGCGATCTCCACGTCCCTTACCTTCCCTTTCCTCTTCCACTCTCATTTAACCTCACTAAACCCACCTTCACTCCCTCCCATGTAATCCCCCAATCATCTCTTGCCTAGGCTCAGTGTTATCCCCCCTCCCTTGCATGGCCATCGCTCTCCTCATCAATTATTGCTCTCCTCCCCCGCTATCTTAAGCCCATAGAAGACCATATTGATATCGAAATCGTATCGGTCCACCTAGAAAAGGATATATCGTGATATATCGTCGATATATCGACAATATCGATAAAAATATCGAAAATGGCTCACAAATGGTATTTTTGCCGTTTTTTCAGAACTTGAGATCATCTAGGATATTAAAACAACAAATAACTTACAAATACACACATATATATCACACATATCGATCATTTATACCTCATATATTGCACAAGACGGTCAGTTCGAACATATCGATGTTAATGTTGATTCCGGATTTATAGATATTGGAAATGGAGTTCATCTAAGTTCTTAAAACACTAAATGACTTACAAATATACTCTTAGATCACACATATCGGTAATCTATGACCCTTATATCGCATATATCAACCATATCATTGTTATTGTCGATTGCTAACTTATGGATATTGGAAATGTAGTCCATCGAAGTTCTTATAACACTAAATAACTTACAGATATAGACTTATATCACACATATCGATAATCTATGACACTTATTGCACATATATGTCATATTGAGCATATCATTGTTAATGTTGATTGTTAACTTGTAGATATTGGATATAGAGTTCATCCAAGACTTATCTTGCATCACATATTATGTATAAAGTTTGAGCTATTTTTGAAACCAAACAAAAAAAGAGCATAATGGCATTTTTAAAAGAGACATAATTCATAATAATATTTTTCCTAAAGGGGGAAAGAAGATGAATAAAAATCGATTCGACCCCCCAAGTTGAAGAACAATGATATGCCCCCGACCCGAAAAAAATATATAAAATATGATGTGTTTTAAAACTAGGGGTAGCAAAATAAGTAGTAAAATCAAGCTTACAAGGGTATTATTCATCGATATATAGATAGAGGCAATATCGGGCGATATCCAGGATTTTTGGTACCAAATCCAGTCATTTTTGGCCGATATGGGTCGATGTGGCAATATATCGTCAATATATCGATCATATATCGCTGATATCTTGGTAAATGGATATGCACCATGATATCGACATCCTCTTCCTCTCGATATCGATATATCGGCGACATATCGTCGATATATTGCAATATGGCCTTCTATACTTAAGCCATCTCAAAATCACTAGAATCATCTAGGAACTTTCAGAGTTGCCAAGTTCTTTTTGTCAGTAACTTGACAAGTCCTCGTGTTTGATTATTGTGAAGAGAACATTATCCCTTTACCCATAGCAACTTCCATAGTTTGGCATCTACTCTTGCAATAGCCTCCTTGTAAGTAGATGGCTCTGAAGAATCCACATCCTCAAAAACTTGCACTATATATGTAACCATGTCGTCAAAGCCGCATCTTTGAGGAGAGTGTACCTCTATACGAGCTTGAGCAACAGCAGTGTTATAAGGCATCTTCTCTGCTTGTTCAATTTCAAGTTGTTTAGTATCAACCTAATTAGAAATAGTATTATTAATTGCTTGGTCTAATTCGAACTCTGCATGTTTGTAGATATCATCCCATGTCCCTGCATCAACAGACTTGATCCTCAAGTGAAGCATAGAATTCTCACCAAAGGTAGCATCCTACTAACAACTATTCTACACTAGAAGGGGCTAGATTTTAAATCCCTGTAGTACTGCACCATAACATGTAAACACCCATTCTTTGTCCCAGTTTATAACTTTCCTTCGTTGACATGATAATGTGCAGCACAACTAGAGACACGTAAAAAAGAATAGTCAACATGATTACCAAACCGTACCTTAAGGTATGTCCTATAGCCAATAGCAGATGCATGACTCTAATTCACTAAGTAGAAATTATATTCACCATTCAGTTCAAAGTGCCCTATCGTGGCCACCATTTGAGAACATGCGCACCTTGCTCTCTCCAAAATCGATGTGTTATTCCGTCTGCAACTTTGTCTTATCGTGGTATATCCATGATAATGTGGTATCTCACAACATTATCTTCCTTATAGAGCTCATTGAGCTCTAAAGAATAGAATTCCAAGCCTCTGTTAGTGCACAGATGCTTGAACTTCTGTGAAGTCTAACTATCCACCAATATATTTCATTGTATGAAAGTCTTGATTACCTCATTCTTGTGTTTCATCATAAAAACCTAAACCATCATGGATTAATTGTAGACAATGTATAAGAAAATATTTGATACCTCCCATAAATAGAAAGCAAGAGGTAACCCAACAACTAGCATAGATGTAACCAAGCGTCTCTTTATCATGTGAACTTCTTTGCTTAGTTGCTTCTTAGGTTAATTTTCCAAACATGTAATGCTCACAGAACTTCAAAGTAGAACCTTTAAGATATCCTAGAAAACCTTTCTAAGGATGGCCATCCCCTTATGAATTATATGATCTAATTGTTTATGCCAAAATTCATATTCAATTTTAAAGGATTGGATACGATAACATCAAAATCAATGATGTCAGACCTCACAAAACATAGAATGTATTCTCCTTGGTACTCTAAACAATGACAGCCCCTTCTTTGACCACATATAATACTCCTCATACAACATTGCACTTGCATGCTTTATAGTTCAAGACTCCAACATGTATAAGATTATTCCTCGGGTCTCGAACATCGTAATCTCATCATGCATCTTGATTTTCACGAAGATGATGCCAATGATTTTGCACTACACGAAATGTCCATATATGACAATCATCATTGATGTTCTCCTATGTAGAAAATCAATTTTACGAGGTGTCATGTGATAGGAAAAACAGAAACAAGGATCCACATATCTTAATAAAAGGTTTGATCCATAATAGTGAGTACTTAATTAATATTTGAATTATCTCCTCTCTAAACTACTGCAACAACCATGGTTGTACCTTTATTCTTTGGACAACCCCTCTTCCAATGAGGGGGATCCTTGTATTAGTTGTAGATATCATTCGAATTGATCTTCTTTAGTTTGCTTTGGACTTTCCCTTCTTATATACTACTCTGCAATACCATAGCTCTTATCATGGGTCGATACCAGTCCAGACGCACATGTGTACCCACAATTCATAAAAATGTGATGAAGTTCGTGAATATGACCAAACTTCATCCAGGATAACATCTTCTTATCTGCTAATAAATGACTTAACAAAATTCTCAAATGAGATGGAAACTAATAAATCAATATTAAAATCCTAACCCTCTATTTTAACATTTGTCTTTTAAAACTAAAAGCAGTGTATTTAAATGACCTAGATACTCTTTCATATTCACCTTCTTGTAGACGGAGGGAGAAGAAACATTGCTTCAACATCAACTTGTTGGTCAAAGACCTCATCATATAGAGGATATGGTCTTAACCATAAACTCGTGGTGGTCTTCTCATCGACAAACTCTATGATGATCTAATCTGCCATGCAAGCATCATCATTAAATGTGCCTTTTTACTCCTACAGTAGCAATTTCAATGGCTCAAGTGCCTTCTCCATGTTGTTATCCAATAGTTCTCGGATATTCTACTTCTTGAGAAGGGCATGTATTTTGGCCTACCGGAGGTTAGAACCTTTACTACAGAGAAATGCCCCATTCTTCATATTGTGTGAAGCCATCTCCTTGCTTCGATAAACATGATGACGTGATTACAATTTGTTGCACGTAGGAGAAGTAGAATATGGGTCAAACAAACGGATAAGCAAGCAATAAACCATCACAAAGCAAGATTTACAAAATCCACCCATAATAGGGCTACATCATAGGTGGTGATGTTGGATCTCTCAATATAATGGAAGAACAGCGGTACAAAGATGAAAAACTCTAAACCTAAGAGGGTTTATCTATTACCTCGTATAGATTGATCTACATAATCCTAACACAAATACGATTAGTAAATGTTCATTATTATATCACAAATTTAGCATATCCCATTGCATATATAAATGATGCAAGAAATGAAAGTATAAAATGCATAATTAAAATAATCAGGTGACCTAAACAAGAATGAAAGTATATATAACTATCTAGATGTCCAACACAACCCTTGAATAACCTAGTTAACATTGCAGGGTATGATAAGCAACCATATGCTATCATTGATCGATTAAGAAGCATGTTGAAAAAATTTGAACAAGGGAAAAAACTTGCTAAGTAATACTTAATAATTCTTTGATTAAAGATTAAGTACTTACCAGGTTTTTCAATTCAGCTCTATTAATTATTTCCTTGCTATATATATGAAGACATTTTAAAAATTCCTGATATGTATCAACAGGCAACTTCTCTTTCACTTTTTCGCAGAAATTGAACTCTTGCGTGTATACACCTGAAAAAAATAAATTACTGTGAAATGAGAAGGAAATGTATATAATACACATCTTGATGATAAAAAAGGTCGCTGCTCCAACTTGGAAAAAGACAACTAAACTTGGAGAAGGGCATAAAAATGGAAAATTATTTTAGAAAGTGAATATACCCATTTAACCTAGCAACACTTGGCCAAGCACATCCACAGCCGTCTAATATAACTGACTACTTTTCATCAATAACTTTTTAGACTATCCTTTTGTATTTTGTTCTGACATTATCCATTTCATCCCTATTGATACTTTTCCATCCATTATGTTGAGCTGGACAGCAACGATGTACATAATAGGTGTTTTGCACACAATGTGCACCATAAAATTCTCACATTCAAACACCAGGCAAGAAAACATACGGAGTGCCTAAGAAGAAAACAATGGTGAAAAGTGATAAGAAATAGGACGTGGAAGCATGGAACATGGAAATATGATAAAGAACATATGAAGAACGGGATTTAACGTGGAACCTTACTCCGTGAGGAGCGTGATGAAACCATGGGAGAAGCCCTCAAAGGGACATGTTATGCATTGCACTTTCTCAATGGATACAGGAGGTATGGGGCTCCTTATATAGCCTCTCCAGAGCCTCCAAGTCCCACCACTGGACAATGTGGGACTAAACATATGGATGGGGTAAATGGATCTTCTCCAGGATCCATTTACCCTGCTACAACTCAATAGGCACTCATAACAAATACCCCAACACTGCCCCTCAAGCTAGAGCATGCAATGCTCAGCTTGGACAAACAGAAAGAAACTCAACGATACATGACACTACGGGACAATATCAACCCAACGCGCACAACTGTTGTCGTCGAGGACGTTGCTTCTCATTCCGTTCAGGTGAGGAGGACGAACGGGACGGAGTGTACGTCTGCTAAATCTCCTCGCCGGAGAGCATGTGCTCTGAACTGCGCCTGTCAGAGTCACTGCAACTGAAAATGAGTCTCCTCGTCGGAGTACTCTGGCCCGCCACAACAGTTGGACAACTGCTCCATCTCTGAAAAGGGCCAAACTGGAAAAGGAGTCGTGGTTGCCTGTGCAATCCTCGTCGGAGTCCACGATCGCTAGAGAATGGAGTCTGAAAAAGTCTCCTCGTCGGAGAACTGGGTCCCTCCCATCTGGCAGAGAATGGTACACTGCTCTGGTGTCCCTACGATGCCGCATGAAAACCCTTGCCAACATGGCATAGGGGAATGGTCCTCTACTTTGGAGTCCCTATGGCTCACATGAAAACTCTGACCTACAAAACAAGAAAGGATGGGGACCTCTGAACTGATGGCATACATGTGCTCATCTGAAAATGAACGCAAACATGTGCGTGTCTGAGATTGAGTCTCTCTCTGGAGAACTCGAAAATGGGTCTCTCAACATGGAGTGTCGCGAACTTGGACTCTGACCAATCTGTCGAGTCTGAATAACTGCACATCACACCTGTGGACTCGGAATCTGAACGTCGAGTTTGAAACTTGCGCATGGAAAATCTTCATTTGAAAATTGTAGAGTCTGAACAACTGAATGGTCTGGAAATCTCTGAATCTAGAAGAAGACCTGTGACTCTACACCACACTCCCCTTTCTCCCATACTTGTCGGAAAATGAACATCGATAAAGTTGGGAGAAGACAAGATAAATATGGGTACAAAATATCAATAAGCTGTTCACAAATTTTTCGACTTCTCAAATCATGAATAACATTTGGCCGTTTCAATTTTTTTTTCGGCTCCTTTTTTTGTACGCGCCTATTTTTTTTAAGTCGTATCCTCATTTTTTACGGCTTTCTCCTTTTTTTGGAACAAACCTTTTTTTTCTTTTCAATTTTTTTGGTTCACCGATTGGGCCTCATCTCACCCCCCCCCCTTTTTTTAATTTCCAGTCCACTTGGACTTCATTAAGCCGCAACCTCCCACACAAATTTTTTTTATAAAACAACATCGGGCCCATATTCAGGGTTCCTTCTCTCTCTTCTCTTCTTTTTTTTTGAAAAAAAAAAATCACTCGGGCCAAAAGGTTGGGCCCTGATCTCCCCCTCCCTTTTTCTTTAGCCGACTCTAGGGCTCGCGGCTGCGCTTTCCTTCCTCTATCAAAAAAAATTAATAAATAACTCAGAGCATCCCTTCATTATTTCACTATTTAGGGTTCCCTTACGGGGAACCCATTCTCATCTTGCGCCGCCAGAGGAGGGGCACGCGAGAGAAGGGGGCGCGCGATACCAGATATCGATGAGGAGCTTCGAGAGAGGGTCTAGGGGGAATTTGCGGCTGCCGCCGCCGGGTATGTCACATGCCGCCGAGGAGAGGCGGCTGCCGCCACTGAAGGGGACCGTCGATGGTTGCCACGCTGACGTTTGGGTTCCAATGGAGCAAGATGATGGAGATCGACGCCAGAGCAGGCGGCATCTTCGGGGTTGGCGCACAACTGCCTGATCGAAGGAGAGTTGTCACGCTGTCGATGCTGGAGAATGCCTCGATCAGGGGTGGCGCTTGCCTTGGCACGCATGACGCAGGAATCGCGCAGGTAGAATGTTGTAGAAGGCGCTCGAGGCTCGCGGTGCAGAGAGGGAGCCTCGCGTCTGGATCGTTGCGGCTAGACTAGCCGCGGAGATTGAGATGCAGCCTGCTATTGGATCGAGCAGCGAACGATGCCGCTACTGTGTCTGAAGAAGCAGGGTCTTCCAAAGCCCTAACTTCGTGACTGGAAGGAGTTGTGTGCGGCTTAGGAGAACAGATCTAGGATTCCAGAGAACCCTAAACAAAAAATCTCTCGAACAATAATATTCACGAAACTGTTTTCCACGAACAGAGAAAACAAATCTCGAATAAAATAAGAACACGAAATCCTCAAGAATCGACCCGCTCTAATACCATGATAAGAAATAGGAAGCGGAAGCATGGAACATGGAAAAATGATAAAGAACATATGAAGAACGGGATTTAACATGGAATCCTACTCGGTGAGGAGCGGGATGAAACCACGGGAGAAGCCCTCAAAGGGGCATGTTATGCATTGCACTTTCTTAATGGATACAGGAGGTCTGGGGCTCCTTATATAGCCTCTCCAGAGCCTCCAAGTCCCACCGCTGGACAATGTGGGACTAAACATATGGATGGGATAAATGGATCTTCTCCAAGATCCATTTACCCTGCGCTACAACTCAATAGGCGCTCATAACGAATACTCCAACAAAAAGCATTAGACAAACAATGAGCACGTGAACAATTAACACATTTCAATCATTCTATATGCAGAAAGCAATTTTCCGAAGAGTGGAAAGGTAAAATATTTGAGTTTAAGAAGAAAATACTCATGAGGGGACAGTTACAGAATAAAAGTAAACAAAAGATCCAGTCCAACATTTGGCCAAGAGATAGAAGAAAAATCACATATGTAGATTAAAAGAGAAGTGTCACTGGACATAGAACGGATAAACAATCAACTCACTTTTCAAATTATTCTTATCATCGTAGGAAGAAGCCGAAATGGAATAAGTTCCAAAATATTCAGCACCCTCCCCACCTTGCATCGAGTTTCCTATAATAGGATCATCAGCTCTCCGAGAAACTTTTCTTTTTACGTTGCATATTGTCTCCATCCCCTTCTCTCATGGTCCAAATCTTTGTCATCCTGATCACGGTCTCTTCTATCTTTGTCATCCTTCCCGTCTTTATCACCTCGTCTCTTTAACTTGTCATGATCCAGGTCAGGGCGATCAACACTTGGGTCACGATCTAGATGTGGAGAATATGGTCTTTCCCTCTGTGTAGAATACCAACGATCAAATTATAACTAGATGCAGATGAAATAATATCCTAGACAGGAGCAGCTTGTAACTTTATTTTGTTGTAATCTATAGCAAGTGAGAAAGTTATTTGTGGGTGGTGCATTCTGCAAAACTTAATTTCTCCGACAAATGCTACTTCCGGAAAAATGCAAGACACTGATATTCGACACTGGTCAGCTTACAGCTTTGTCAAGTAGCCCTTGCCGTATTACAGGTCTGATCGAGCTCTTGTTATCTCTGGCCATGAAAGGTCTCCCTGACGAAGCATGAGCCATGGTAGAAGTATCAGGCAAAAAGTGTGTGAACTCATCAAGCAAATCTTGATGGTTCTGAAACAGCGATGAGACCTGCAAAAGAAAAACGGCCAATTTTATATTATTCAGATGTAGCAAATTCAGGAGGATAAAATAACATGGTGTCGCAAAAGGAAGGCAGCAAAAACATGCCTCCTGATATACTTCTTGGATGGATTTGCTTTCCTTCCGGTACATGTTCAAAATATCCAAAAATGACTTGTATACATGATCATCATTCTGAAAACGGGTCTGGTGATTTAAAACAACATTAGATTAGAATGTGTCGAGGAGACAGTAACAACAGGTTCCAATAAAAAGGGGCATCACCTTTATTTTGTTCACAAAATTGATCGCCTCCTCAAATTCAACAGGCTTCTTCTCCTCCGGGGGGAGCGTGATCTCGTAGCCTTTGGGCAAGAATGTGTTAAAGCCCAAGATCAGATTGCGATGCCCTTTGAACAAATCCTTCACCCTTGCAATGACTCCACTGGTGTCGATCCTACAAATTCATCCAAAAAACCACCGTCACTAAGACGCTTTTCACAAGCCATTCTCATCACAACTCTATTTTCTCCCTCGGAAAAAAATCAAAAGAAGATAAAAAACCGACCTTTGGGCCTTGAAATCCTTCATGACCTCCAGGAACTCGTTATACTTCTCCTTCTTATCCTGAAATATGTCCCTCACCTCCTTCAGATATGCCAGAGCGTCGCTCGTGGTAAGCTTCTGGTTACCACTGGCCGCGGTTGTGCCTGCCATTTCCAGGTCGCCCTAATCTCCAAAGTCTAACTAACAAACCACATCAGATCAGTAAATCCCGTCCAAAAATCGCATAGCGGACCAAAACCGCCAACAATTGCACAGTTAGGGAGAAAAATTGTGCGAAATTCATCACCTGATCCCTCCTCGTAGAACAGAAACAACCCGACAAAGACGGGCTTCTTCTCAAAACGTGCAAAAAAAGCCAACTTTTCCACCAAACGGCACCCAAATCGCCTCAAGGACGCCGCCTTTCACCCCAAAGTCCACTTTCCCGGCTTACCAATCCGCAGAAGAACAGTTCGGCGCGCCGATTTGGCCCTTCCCCGGCCCTAACCGGTCTCCCGCCTCCTCATCGCCACAGCCCGATCGAATGAGGACGTGCTCGACCGCGTACGAGAGTCCAAAACAAGCGAACGGATCTGACTCCGTGAATTTCGAGCACGCGATCGGGCGACGATTTGAAGATCGCAGTCCTCGGCAGCTCGATTTCGCGGAAGGGCTTCGAATCAAAGAGGTGGGAGAGAGAGAGAGAGAGAGGTATTTATAATGGGGGGAGAGGGGAAGCTTTCACAGTGGCGGGGTGAGGGGAGGAGAGGGAAGTGATTGTTCGAGGGAGCATGCGTTTGGTACGCGTAGAGGGTAATTTATTTCTGAGTTTTGTTTGGACATAAGGTTAAATTGGCAGTGGATTTGAGTAGTTAATAATTTTTATATGATATAATGATAATATTTTTTCTGGAATCGATGAAAGAGAATTGATTTATTTAATGTATTAAAAATAAAAATTGAAGTCTACATGAGAGAGAGAGAACAGGTTAAAGGGGTAAACCCCCAAGGGGTCGTTGGATGAGAGGCGATTCAGGATATGGACTGTGAGATGGGATGGAGGGGGCTCTGACTACAAAATTTTGAATCGGGTTGGATTCGACGAAAGGGGTGGATCCGCATGAAAATCCAGGTAAGTGGTTGTTTCATTCGGAGTTGCAGTGCGGTTGGAGAGATGGTGGGCTTAGTAAGGCTTGAATATTTCGATCATTGATTTTGTTATATCTAACTCATTTTCTTGGGAGACTAGTAGATTGCTTATAAAAAAGGGTGATTCATCGATTTGTTATGGTTCAAATGTAACGTCATAAGCTTAAGTCCTCATATCATTATTAATGGAAATAGCATTGACAACTTGTCGAGTTCGACCTTAAGCGAGTCCATTTGCATCACTTATTGCCAATGATAATTTGAAACTAATCACTTTAGGTAGTTGTCAAATGAGTCCATTTAGGCATGGGTTCAAGACATTGTCAGGATCAATTTTCTTCAATAATGATCCAGAGACTTAAATCCAGGATCTTACATCAAGTATTTAATTGCCTCTAGTTTCTTATAAATGCTTCACCATCTTCAAAATTTTGAAACCTTAAAGATGTTCGTACATTACTCGTAGTGGAACCAAGCATAAATCTCTCCATTTTATATAAATATCGTTTCATTAGTGTGATATCCAATGTAAAATTTCTATAAAAAAACAAATTTGTTGAAGCCTCTTTCTCTCTCTCTCTCAAAGAGACTCTTTCCATATTTATTTTACCTTCTACCCCTCCATACGGTTCTTAATTCTATATGGAAAAACTCTATGCACCCTCTATTTCATAGCATTTTTAACTTCACAACCCACCCTATGATTTTCTTCACCGCTCTCCCTAACTAGTTGTAACTTGTGGTAACAGCTCCCCACCACCACGAGTTCATCCCTAGGTGAGCACTCCCAAATACAAAGTCAAAATTTCAAAGATTTTCAATCAAAGGTGAGCACTCCCAACAATTTCAAAGTGTCCACTTGTATCAAAGTTAGTTAGGATCAATGAGTCGGAATAGTACCTCAAAAAAGGATCTGCATCGTAAGCGATACAAGTCTGGATGTAAATATATTAGATACTTAAAGAAGACACACACCAATGTACTCCCAAGAAAACAAGTATAGACGACTCAACAACTTTTGACAGAGAACTGGTCAACAATTAAAAGTACATGTGTTGAGTAATAAGGCACTCGAGAGGATCCTTGTTCCAATGTGAGGGAGAGAAGAAATACACAATCCTATGCTCTCTATTATCTAGCTTGCCATCTACACTTTCAAGTCTGACAGACTAATGAGATGATGGATTGAAAACAAGTAAAGACTTGTTCCCTAGTGTTGAGGATTATGTATAGAGGAGAGTCTCGTGGACTGGGATCTTGGGTGATATCTCAACTTGACTCTCGTGTTTTCAATACACTAAATATCATATCCCTCTATTATATGTACAAAACAAAGAGTCTGAAAATAAGAGAGGTTGAATTCCTTTTGACTAGAGCATGATTGAGCCCAGAATTTTAGGATCACTCATATTAAGGATCTTTTATGAATTGAGCCGTGAAAATTTGCATGCACTGTCAGGAAATTAATCTGACTCCTCCATTATTTAGATGCTCGAGGACGAGCATAGTTTAAGTATAAGGGGATGATGAATCTCTGATTGAGCATATTATCTAATAGTTATTATCGTCCTTGATTAAACAACCA